>ML278986.1:0-156451 GCA_005239495.1 Nicotiana undulata
GTTTCATCCCGGCCTTTAAATATCCCTTTCAAATTTTATCTCTCCCTCTTTTTTTTGAATTTTTCATATCTCAATTTCTTTTCCTTTCTCTTTTTGTTATTTTCACTCTTTGTTTTTCTCAGTTATTTTGTCACTCTTTTTTCTTTTTTCTTTTTTTTTCTTTTTCGCTCTATTTTTCACTTTCTTTTCACTCTTTTCTCAAATTTTCACTCAATTGTTTTTTCATATTCATCATTTTTTTTTCACTCAATTTATTTATGGCTATGATCGAATCCTACGTGGATTGCCTACGTATCATGACGCCGCATGAATCAGATCTTGCGTAGTTCGGGCAGATTGAGAATGGAGTAAACAAGCTAACTCTTTCTTCTATTTTTTTTTACTAATTATTTAATTTTATAAAACTCATGCACATATTTTTGATTTTTTTTTTTTTGGAAAAGGCTTTAAAAGGAGAAAGAAAATATTTTTGGTTTTCCTTTTTTTCGACATGTTTGAAAGAATGACTTCTACAGAAGGGGAATTTTTTTTTTTTAAATAAAAAATATATATTTTCTCATTTCATCAATTCATCCATATCGTACATGATTCGGAGATTCGAATTTGGAGATTGATTGCGTTGATGCTTGCACATATAGCCACTTCTCCTATGAATTAATGCCCAACTCTTTAGTTTGTATAAATAGTCCATTTCTTTTTTAAATTGTATAACTGCCCATCTGGTGTTACTAAAAGTATTTGCTCGATGATTTATGGCTAGCAGAATTGTTCAGCACTAAACGCAGAAGAAGCCAAAATAACAGCCAAAATAGACGTTAAAGGGTATAACTATTGAAAATACTTATATGTACACTGTGAAAGTGAACGTGGCGTCACCATTCTTGCCAAACATTTCGTTGGGAAAATAGTACAGTAGTCAAAATGTTACTCCTTAAGTCTGTGTTAAATCCCAAGTTAAAGAAAACATTGTTATTATTATTATTATTTTTTTGCTTTTACTCTGCACGGTCAGTTGCAACTTACCCGAGATTCATGAAGGAACACAATCAACGAAATCGGACATTTGATTTCCATATTGAAATATACACAGGAAGTTCAGATATCTAATAGAAATATACAGTTTCAAATATTTATTACACTACAAAAAAGCCTCATACGAATCTTAGCTCCCATATAATAACATACACATCAAGATTGTACCATCGTCAAGATGGAGCTGCAAGGAAATCAGATCATACTCCACAATACAGGTAGATAATCCAAGATATCAAAACAAGCAGAAAGGCAGGGGCACCAATAAGAGTATTTGCTAGTCAACGTGCAATGCAACACCAATCATCCTCAGTGGGAACCTGAGAAAGAATGGTCAGAAATACAAAGACCCAACATAAAACTGTAGCAACGACAGTAAAGTCGACTAGGAAAGAGTCAGAACCATATTTAGCCAAACCGTTAACCTCAAGGAATGTACGCTTCTCAAGGAATTCTAGATAGGCATTGCCAACAGGCATTACATACACAAACATCCCGAAAAGCACATGCCACGGAAGTGAATCACGCCTAACTGCATCACTACCCCCAAGGTAGAAGAACACCACAAAGCCATAAATACACTGAATTGCATAAATAATAATAACACCGATCCCGGACCAAAAATGTAGATTGTACGTGTTGGGGATGTTGATTTCATTGTGATTTTTTAAGGCAGCACAGATCCCAACTATACCAAAGTATGAGCGTAATGGCATGTAAAATGAGATGTATTGCATTTCCTCACCTACTTCTTCAGGGGGAAAGATTTGTAACTTATGATGGAAACATCTCAATCTCCTTCTCCATTCAATTGGACACGGACAAATGAATCATCGTTGATGTTGATGTTGATGCTGGAGGTGCCCATGATTTTAACCATTCCCACAGTAGATCCCTGTACTCAATATTGAGCCATGATAACATTATGCATCTATTGATCTTGATTGTTTAGCACCAAGTCACTATTCACTACCAAATAAATGAGTTCTTTCGTTAACTTTGCTGCCAAGACGAATCAATACATTTTAACAACAAGTTGAATCTATTAAATACAACCCACAAACAGTTGCTAGGATAAGAATGTCACAAGATACACCACGGCTAGGTACTTTTCCTATTTAAACTACTCATGATGAAGTACTAATTAAAAGATTATCAACATAATCATTTCAGACCGCTTATATAAGCCACAACTTTCAAAAAGGTTGGTCAATACAACTTGACAAGGACAATATCGACTGACCAAGCAACTAACAGTACAATTGTTTTGTGCACCTCTTTATTAATTTCCGTACAACTTATTTCGGAATTTATATATTATCTAACACAGAATGCTTCAAAGCTTTTTCCAGGGTACTGTCTTTGGGATTTAACTTCTTGAAAGCAACATTAGCATCCTTTTACAACCCTCCAAACAAAATAAGCAAATTATTGAAATCTATCAGCTACGGCACCAAAAACTTGTCATGGAAAGAAGCAGAGGTAGAGCTCGATATTGTCATTCATGATGCTTTAGCAACAGAACAAATTTCAAAACAATGTGGTTAGAACAATCCTAATTGAAAATTCAACTAAGCAACTTACTTTTGCAAAAAGTTAAACATATTACCTCATAAATATGCTAAGAGAAGAAAAGCTAGAACATCCAAGTTGTAAATTTTCCACAACATCGAATCGAAGTGCACAATGAGGAACAACAAATCCATATCACAGAATAAGACATAATCGCGCACGCATTAACTGAGTGGAAAGCAATAGATTTAACAAAGTTTGCTTCCTCACAAGAAAATAAGCACCAAGAATATCAACTATCAGATTGATGGATTATGTAGCTACAAGTACCTCACTAGTAACTTCATACACCAGCCGTTTAGCAACCTCAATTTGCGCACAATTGGGAGCTCAAGATGTGAAGAAAATACTAACAAACTACTGCTCAAATTGATCACAACACAACTGAACTTTGGCTAAAGAAAAACAGTCAACCAAGCAAATTGTTTCAGTAGGTCGTGCACACAGGAAACGGAAGAAAAAGTTGTTCAAATACTACTGAATTGATGCCCAAAGCAGTGCAGAAATTTTCAGTTTTCAGTTCATAAAAAAAAATCAACTTAAATCCCAAATTAGAAACAAAACCAAGTTCAATAATTCAAGCCTCTCATTCAACAGTAGACTAAGATGAATTTTCAGTTCAGAAACTTATGTATCCAACCAAAACTTGACCAAACTACTCAATGAACTTAATTGAAACCAAACCAGAAATCACCAAAAGTTCATACGAGTATTCAATTCTTAAGTTAGGAATCAGGACTAAAATTTGATCAGCTTCTCAAAACCTTTCATCAAATAGGAAGTAGGCAGTAAGAATGCTATTAAATGCTGCCTAAAACAACTACAAACAATCCTGGTGGAATTCTAGTAGAAACTGAACCAAAGTGCAAGTAGTTTTCTTCAAAAACTTTTAGAACTACCACACAATTTTAGCTAAATAGATGCAGCAAGGGATTAGAGTTTCAACAGCTCAAACCATATTTTAGCTCAGTATTCAGAAAATCAAGTGATAAAGAGCTCGAGTCGAATTCACGGATTCAACTCAGAAAGATCGAGTCGATGTTCAATAGAAACTCAATCCTCCCCAAAATTTCAGAAATCAAAGATGGAGCTCAGTTTTAAACTCAAGGAATCAAACATGTACTTAGAGAAAATCTGAAGCTATGTTCTACAATTCAGTTTTAAACTAAATGAAATATTTTTGAGATTTTGAAATATTGTGGAAATAAAAAGTAGAAATTATCTTGTATTTTGATTTGTCCCTTTTTAACGAAGAAATATTTTTTGGGTTCTAATAATTTATTTATTTTATCTTTTATTTGTTTGGAATTTCCTAAGAAAATACTCATAAAGAAGGAAAAGAAAAAATTTTTTTAATTAATTTTTTTTAATTTTTATTTTATTGGGGGTCGGAACCGATGAGGTTTGCCTACGTATCTCACATCCGGTGAGAATCAGACCCGCGTAGTTCGACTAGTTTTTGACGGAACAGGGGAACATGACTTTTGAGGACATTCATTTATTTTCTTTCTTATTTATAGACAGAGTTTCATATTTCGAATATCTACCTCTCACTCTTTGTTTTTTTATTTTCTTTATTTTCTTTTGATTTTCCTTCCTATTCTAGAAGCCGGTCAACATGCATAACGAAACAAAAAGATGCCAAGTAGCACGTAAGATGCATCAGGATGGTCTTTTATTTTGGGTTCATCTGTCTTAGACGGACCCAACCCCTGTGTTGAGTCCCCTAAGTCAAATGCACGTGATGCAAACAACGCACTTACTAGGGATCCGGAATGAGGTTATGTCATTCTAAGTTTGAATCCTGGGGTTTTGTTCTAGACCAGGCTTACCCGAGCGGACAGCTCGAGCCGAGGTCGGGGCAGCGTACCGGGAATACAGAAGCTTCACCGGCTTTGCAACTTGTCCGTACCTCGTTCTAAAATTTGGATGACTCTAACAGAAAAGAAGTCACACGAAGTGCACACTTCCCAGATGATTTAGAAGACTCAGAGAGAAGAAGGGTTTCGGCACAGTTTATATGCAGTTTAGACAATATCAAAGCGGTAAGAAGCGGCAATTAGCACATTGGTTTAAACATGTAAAAGCAGATAATGGAAGCCAAATATAATAGCTACATAAGCTCGAATTCTTGAACCCTGAACCATAAGTTCTGGGTTCGACAATCCCCAACAGAGTCGCCAGAGCTGTCACACCTCCTTTTTCACTACCCCGTATTGATGAAGGGTAATAAGGGAGGTTTTCCAATTAAAGTGACATTATTCAGTTTTAGGATTTATTATTATTTTTCAGAGTCGCCACCCGGATTTTTGACGATGCTCCGGGATACCGTTTTGTTTTGAAAATCCCAAACCGAGGAAAATTTGACTCTGTTTTGATTTGTCTGCGACCAGAAATTCGAGTAAGAAATTCTGTTAACCCAGGAGAAGGTGTTAGGCATTCCCGAGTTCCGTGGTTCTAGCACGGTCGCTTAAATATAAATATTTGGCCTGAATTATTTGATTATTCACGTGTTTTTAGCCTATTGTGCGTTTAGCCTTTTAACTTTTGACCGCTTTTGACGTTTACGGATTTATCTTGAAAACAAGTCACAATGGCGTGCACTTGTTTGTTTTTGGACACATTGTAATTGCGCTACATGAAATGCACCCGCAATTAGAACACGTGATTTTATATAATTTTAAGTTGTGGTCGGGGGCACGAGTTTCCACACCCGAGTGTAGATTACATATCATGATTACAGTCACGATGTTTTTATTTGCATATTTGAAGCAAACCATTATCCTTTACCAGTTCTTTGTCTTTTCCTAAATCATTTGTAGTATTAGTCTAAGAGGTATCTCTGGACTAAAAGTATGTGTATATTCAGGGACTAAGTTTGAGATTATTGTAAGGCCATGGATTATGAAAGTTGTTATGGACAAAGTGTTAGCTTTTGAGGTAGATCCAAAGCCAATTTACAATAACATTATTGGGATAAAATGTCGGTTATATTTGAGGACAAATAGGGTCAACCTTCACAACACTTGATCTGTTTTGCAACACTGGCCAACAAAAGTAAAATTTCTGAAAGTTCAAAATTTTTCCAAATCATTAGATGTTCATATTTGCACCAACAAGCTGATACAGTTGAACATTTCTACTTTAGGGAGTTCCTAAAAGCTATAAATCCCAGCAACACTGGCCAACAAAAGTAAAATTTCACTCAGGTCTTAAACTGCAAATTACACCAACCCGTGGCTAAATCTGCGATTATTAACCTCTGAATCTCTTGTTCTGATTATCGTTAAACCAGATATCGAATGACTACCAAATGTTCGTCAAGAGCAAAACAGTAAAAGGGAACGATCATTAAGATATTTTAAATTAATTTAGTGTTCATATNTTGGTTTTTGCACAGGTGAAGCTGGTTCGTCGGCAGCTGCTTAATCCTTGAAGAGAAGGACCTATGAAGGATGGAATTTGTTTTGGGTTTAAGTTCTTAAGTTAGGGGTGAGGAAAGAATGGGGATGAAGATGACATGGGAGGGGAAACGGCGGATCCTTATCAAGGGGGTTTTAGAGATTAGGTTTTATTTTATTTTTAGGTTTAGGTCTTGTTTAATAGATGAGGGAAACGGGTCGGGTTGACGGGTCGTGGGTTTTTGGGTTGGGGTGTGGGAATTGGGCTAAATTTGGGGTACTGAGCCACTGATTTTGGCCCAATTTGGACACCCCTCTTTTCTCATTCTTTTAGCCACTTTAGGCTCAAATTTTAATTTAAATATATTTCTTGGCTAGCCTATGTATTTATTTTATCTAGTGATTGACTAGTGCAACTAATTGATTAATTAACCTACGGATGCAATTTTAATTTTCAGAAGATATATTTAATAATGTAACTAAATCCTAAAAATGCAATTTAAACCTTAAATGGCACGAAATGAAAACGAGACAATTTTTATGATTTTTTCTATAATTTTAAAGTAGTAAACATGCATGAAATGCAACTAAAATAAAGAAAAGTTCCTAAAATTCATTAAAAATCATTTTTGATTATTTTAAGGAGTAAATTCCATGCGGGGCAAAAATTGGGTGTTCACAATAATGAAGTAAAGCGAATATGATAACAGTTAAACAATAGCATGTTGATTGTTTATTTCAAGTAGGATAACTAAAATAGGGCGATTTTGATATTTTTTACAAGTTATGGGGTATTAATCATATTTCATGGTCTTGCAAAAAAAGACATCGAAATATGTTGCAAAAATTATAACCAAACATAACTTTATCTTCAATTCAAATTTTAGTGAAATTTCAAATTTGAAAATTTATTTTGGAATTCATGTCCAAATGCTTGCTTAAAGAGAACGGATAGAGTATTTAATCAGCTTCAATCTTTTCTCTATGAGCCTTGCTTTTTGCACTGATGTTATTTGCCAAAATCGTGATGTTATACATTGGGGGTTGGGAAGGGGAAATAGGTAGGGGATCAGACGGGGAATCGAACCCTCGCCAACAAGGTGAAATTGTATGGATTGTTTAGTAGATTAAAAAGAAAAAGAAAATTAATTTGGAATTAGCAATGGCCGGGAATAAACAACAAAGTAAAAGGGAAGTTAATCTGCTATCACAAGCTTTAATTATTCATATCGCAACTATTAAAAAAAGAAAATTTGAATGCAAACAAGTCGTACTGCTATCATATGCTGTAGCATTTATTTCTGATCACTATTTTAATTGAATGGCAGAAAGCAAGTCGTTGCTCTCCGATCCTTACATGGTATAGTATCAGTTGACACTCGTTACATGATTAAAACATTCTGCAGATCTCTTTTGTTCATTCTCAGCCACATTCGATGAACTGTGATATACCTCGGAATGCTGATTCTGAACTGTGTGAGATAAAAATTTAATATCAGAAGTTTCTAAACCATTGGATAGTTAAAATAAAGAGCAAAGTCATCGCAATTCAGTGTTTGTCAAATTAGAGTATCTTTACAACAACAACAACTACAGCTCAATTCCAAACAAGTTAAAATCTTATATGTGAATCTTTGCTGACCATGTAGCTTCTCTTAAGCTCATCTTAAGCAAATATTATAAAAAATAAAAATAAATCCGCCACAGTGAGCTCACTCATATTGGCGAACCAACTTATGATGAATAAAGTGTTAATCTTTGATTTTCCAAAATTCATGACCATCATCGTTATAAGTAGACATTCATCATATCCATGAAACAACCACCTTGAGGTATACTATTAAAAGACAATTAGTGTACATCCTTAGAATGGATACAACTAATCGAAGTCTTGCGTGACTCCTTTTAGAACAACACTGAGTTGTGAAGCAGCTAATCGGGGTTGCATTACACTCTATTCTCCCCACACCTCACTGGTGGAATTTTACTGGGTTGTTATTGTTGAATTCACAAGGAATTGACAATGTTTATTTTCTATGGAGTTGACAAATGTAGTGTTACTGCAAAAAGCATAGCTGCTGTTTGATTGGGAGGCAACACCGGGGTAGCCGTAGTAAAGGAGTCTTGCTGAATGATATTAGTGGCCTAAAACCATTTTTACTAGGAATCCTTAAACTTATTTCACAAAATTGATCACATACTAATGAGACCAATTTTACTAGGAATCTTTAAACTTATTTCACTAAATTGATCTCATACTAATGAGAGTAACATAATTACTTTTATTTCTCTATAAATCAATCAAATGATATAAAAAGAAATAGCAAATTCAGAAAAGTTGAACTGAAAATGAAAAGTGAAATTATCGGAAACAAGAAAAGAGAATGAATTTAAGTAGACCAGAAAAATTCAATTGAATCAGAGGGAAGTAAATGTACTAATTAATGGGCGAAAGACAAGTCTAATAAAATTTAAAGTTGTCTAACCTATTTAGTGCCCTTACCTTGGAGCGTAACTTGATTGAAGAGCGTCAAGGCATTCCCGCAAGTATTGGGAGGAATTATATTTTCCGATTGAATCTGGGAAACAGAATCACCGATTATTGATGATGAGTTGTCAAGTTGTTTTGTGTACAAGGAAAGTTGTGCACGGACATTTTGAAGTTCCTCTTCACAAAGTCGAATATTAAAATAAAGATTTCGTATTTCAGCCACACATCCATAGACAGGATGTTCTTTGCGAGCGTTTGCTTGGTAAATAATAGATTTCATAGCCGGTTTCTTTTCAGTAGCATCAAGTTGGTGTAGCATTTGAAGAATTTTGGAAACACCAAATAGTCGGTGTACATTTTGAAAAGTTTTGGGTTGATCCGCAGGAAAATAAGGTGCTAAGGGGCAGTGCGGATCACAAGGCTTCCTCCCGTAATTGCAGGCAGCGCAAGCTTGATTGGTGACATCCGTCACATCCATTTTTTCAACTGACATAAAACAAAAAAGATAATCAAGAATTAAAGATGGTAGCAATAAGGGGTTTGGTGAAAAAGATATGCGAGAGTGATGCGTTTATGTGGGGAAGGATAGACAATGGGAGAAAATTGATCATTTTATAAGTAGCGGATTTTGCTAGAGTTGGGGTGAGAACAAAGACTCAGTAAAAAAGAAGTAATTGAAGAGGACGCCGATACGTTCGGAGAAGACGTATTTTAAAGTCCTTGAATGTCGTATGTAATCATACTTTGGCAACACATGTCCTATCATGTATAACTACAAGTGACAAGAGATAATAAATAATACATAACTTGCTGTAACGGTAATATTTCATATCTTTTGGGATTTTAAATTAAATATTTTTTAATGTTTTATATGTAATATTGAAAAAGAAATATAAAATTAATTTTTGGATAATTTTTGTCTATAACAACCAAAATATTTAAACGTCAAATATTGTTATAGGTGTATAACAACCATTCATTATAAAAGCCAAATATATCGGAACACGCGATGCTATTTGTAAGGCCCCATGAAATTTTTCCTAAAAACCGGGGTTCCATGATGCCGGGGTTGGCGTAGAGGATAATAATAGTAGAAATTCTTTGCGGCGAGCGCTGGGGAGTTGAAGGAAAATATTTTGCAGAGTTGGGCATTTCTACGGCCCATTATGTGATCGCATAATCACTTTGCGGGCCGCCGAATGGCCGCAGATTGAAGCAGCTATTTGCGCCATTTTTTATGTCAATTCCACGGCCAGTTATGCAACCGCATAACTATTTCGCAGGCCGCACTTTTATCGCATAATCAACCTTGGAATTTTTGCGGAGAGAGGTTCTACAGCGCATGATGCGACTGCAAAACAGGTCTGCCAGCCGCAAAGTGAAACAGGCTAGCCTAGTTCCGGAGGCCATTTTCGCGGCCATTTCGCGTATCGCAGATCCTGCCCCAGGGCTTCATTTTTTTGTTTTTATAACCCGACCCTACTTCGTTAAAGCATATGCCATAGTCCATTTTGAGCAAAATTGCTGATACTTTTAGAGTGAGAAAGTGTGCTTAGAGTGGGGGAGTAACCTTCAACCTATTATCCATCAATTCTTGCTCAATCATTGAAGATTAACAAGGAAAGTCTTCATTCTAAAGGCAAGAATCTATGCCCTATCTCTTAATTTTGAAAATATACTAAAAAAAATAGTAATTAGCAAGACAATTTTTGTGTGTGGGAGTTGTTATCTTGCATGCATATGTTATCAAATAATGTAGGAAGGTTGTGAGCTAAAAATGGTAGAGAATGAGTTGTGGGATGATGTAATATTTCGAAAAAGGGCCTTAAAAAAAACTCAATGCACACCTAGAGCCCGTTTGGATGGGCTTGTTTTAAGTGACTTTTAAGTCAAAATAATTTTTAAGCCATAAGTTAGGAATTCTAACTTTTGGCTTTTGGCTTGTTTTTGTCATTTTAACTTAAAAATAAGTACTTAAAAGCACTTTTTTACTTCATCCAAACACTACATAATGGCTTAAAAGTACTTAAAATAAGCCAATCCAAACGGGCACCTAGTGTTTGATAATATGCTCATATGAGCTAGAATCATGATCATCTTCCTAGTATTGGTTCAACTTGTTATGTTTCTAAAATGATTGAAGTCGCTAAGAATTTCTGAACGTTTTAAAGTTGAAGAATGCTCAATTGAGGTATGTTGGCTAAACCCCTTTCTTAGAATTGAATTCCACGGTATTCATCTAAGTTATGTAAGACCCTAGTTGATCATTATAAAATTGGTTATCCCGAGTAATCTTGTGTTGAGAGATATATGTTGAATATGTGTTCAAAATACATTTATTCATGCTATGTTATCTTTTGAGCGTATATTCAAAGTGTGGGTTGTGTGTGATATAATTTTTACAATTTCAAGTTATGGCTGAGTGAAGGTTATAAAATCCAAATTATGTGAACAAATCTCTATATGCCTAAGACTCTAAATTTCTCTCCTCTGTACGTAAAATCCTTGAATTAAAGAGTCTTGTTGTTGATAATGGTAATGGTGTGTGAAAATGAAAAAGAGAGCATGCAACATGAATTCGATCAAGTGCCAAGAACGATATTATAATTGTGGCCATAAGTGTCGATGAATTGAATAGATATGAAGAATGTATGTCCTGAGATGATTGATAGAAAAGGTAATGTCTCAGGTGAGACGGCCTAGCCGATCTGGCCGTGATCGGACGCCATGCATCACACAGGGTGGTGATTGTGTTAGAAATTGTGATTGTGGTTTAACATTTCAAATGAGGTGGCCTAGCCAATCGGACCGTGATAGGATGCCATGCCGCACACATGGTGGCAATTATGCTGGAAATTATGATTGTGGTTAATGTCTCAAATGAGGCGGCCTAGCCGATGTTGATACCCAATTTTTCCTCAAATTATTTTCAAACTTGCATATATACCTTCGAAATCGCTTTTTATAATGATTGGTATTTTTTCATATTTTTATCAATTTATTTTCCTATTTATGTAGTGTTTTATATTCAATAATGATTCATAAATTGTATTATAAATAATTTCAAAATATTTCCCAGATCAATATATCATTTTTAATCCTATTAGGATCTGATTATTCCACAAATTAGCCAATTTGGTATTATTTAGCTATAATTATAGTAATTTTGCAATTATAGCCTAATTGTGCATTTATGCTATTTTAATTCGATAATTAGTCATTTTAATATTAGCTAATTACCTTAATTTTCATCTATGTAACATTAATTCCATTTTGTATAATTGTTGGCTATTTTTATTAATTATTTATTTGTTTTGATGGGTATTTAACAATTAGCCATTTTTATTTAAAACATAGCCTAGATTAAATCCAACCCACTTGATTTAATTAACCCAATTAGCCCCAGCCCAAACAAGATTCATACCCGACCCATCCCCACGACTAATCTGAGCTGTTGATCAATCTAAATCAACGGCCCAGATTAGTGTTACCATAATTAAACCTAGTCTACCCCCCCCCCCGACCCCCTCATTTTCACTCGTCTCTCGTCTCTCTCTCTCTAGCTCTTTGACTCTCTAGAGACTTCCAGTCTCTTCCCCTGCTCTGATGAGTCCCTTCGTCTTTTCCGGTGATCTCTCCACCGGAGACCATGAAGTACTCATCCTCAGACCTCATATAGTCCTTTTACACCAGTGTTTGCCATCTCTAAGGCCTTCAAGAGACCTGGGTTAACTCTCCTACTCCCTGGTCCTGTGCTCGCCGTTCTCCGGCCACCTCCGGCCGTTCCAGTAAGATCTATGACCTTTAGGGCTTAAACCAGTAACATTTTTGAAGTTTTTCTTATCTTTCTGGGTTCTCTTTGAAACCCTAATGCTCAAACGCCCCGATGGTTTTATATCTATGATAGATCTGTGTAGGTTTTAAGATATTTCGTTGTTTTCCTAAAAACCTCTCTGATTTTCTCTAAAGTGACTCTTTGTTTTCAAAGCTAGGGTTTCATGACCCCTTTCTGAAACGATTTTCCTATAATTTTTAGTGTCATTCTATGATTCCTACCGTGTTTTAGCAATTTATTTAGGTTTCTCACTCTTGTCTAAGTTGTTGTGTTGAAACCCCTAATTTCTCCTAAACCCTAAGTCCCTGATTTTGTTTGTGATAATATTGTTTGCATATGTGTCTGTGTTCCATGAGCTTTGTGATTCGCTGATGTTTTACCCTATGTTATTCATCTATATTTTTGATTTCTCCTTCTTTCCCGTTTATCTTACTATTTACCCTATAGCCCATGAGAATCACTAATCTCATATGTCTTCGTTACTAGGGCTTTCTGACTTCTTGCTTATCATCTGCTAATTTCCTTTAATTGATGTTATTCCTATTCAAATCCCTGATTCCATGGGATTAGTGTCCTCCACTGATCTCCTATGGTAATACATTACTGATCTTAATCTAAATTATTTCCTTGCCTTATTTTGCTGAATAGGCTATCACACTGATTCTTATGTTGTTTCCTTAATTGGGGCAATGCTGAATTTAGTCTTGATTGTTCTGTACTATTCCTATATGTGCTGAAGTTATTTTCTTGTGTGGTATTTTCCTTTGGTCAGTGTTGATTTCCCATAGTTAGGACCTCACTCGAGGATCCCCTTACTGATTTCCCAATTTTAAATTATTCTCAGCTTCATTCTCGTACCAATATTGCTGTTAAGTTAATACACATATAATTTCCTTAAATAAGATTCTGAACTTGGTCTTACTTATGTGCCATATACTGCCCTATGCTTGTACCATCAGTTTATATGATTTCCTTTCCTTATATATGTTTGTATCCGTTTGAATATTGACTCCTTAATTAAAGGGAGTACTGATATTAATATGATTATAATTGATGTGCACTTCCATAATTTGATGAACTGTTATTTGTTACCTTATTTGCCACCTATCTTTCAAACTATATATACACACTACTCTTTCATTAAGGAGAGGACAGAGACATTGTTCAAACTCTCTCTTGCTCACACACACACTTCTTCTCTTGATTGCTTGCTTGCTACTAGTCGGCTAAAAGCCAAGACTAGTTAACATACTTGCTTACTCTTCATTCTATACCTGCTATCCTTCCAACTGGTATGTCTCCAATTTATGTTTAAGCTTCAAAACAATATGTTTCTTTGGGTATTTCAGTTTATACTATTCTTAATCTGCTTCTACTTATGGTTCTGCTGTCCTATCTGCAACTAGTTGGTATACTCTGTTGTTTCTAGTTCTCAGTACCTTTCTCTTTAGCCTCAACATATGCACGGCCTCTTGCATATTTCATTGTAATTTTGCTTATGTCTCCTATGATCCCTAATATACTACAGTTGCACTATATGTCACCTAGTCTCCATGTAATCTTTAACACATGACCCTTTCTGAACCTATGTGTAATTATGTGTATTGCATGCTGCCATCTCCCCAGTACTCCCTCAATCTGATTTTGTTTAAGCCCATGTAATGAACCTTTTGTGGCAAACTATGTCTGTCTGAGCTTTGTACAGGCTGTAATACTCTGGTATCCTAACCTGTTTGCTACATATCCCCATTCCCTGTTCCCTTGTCTGTATTGTCTCTATGCACTATGTGCTGTTTAATGTTGGTTGCTTGATTCTGAAACTGTTTTTCCTAAACTACTCACTTGCAAACTATTTCAAATAAACTATTCTTTAGAAATGTTCTTTTAACTCAACTCTTTTCCAAATCATCTCTTGCACTTCACTTTATTCTTAGACCATAGGCTCTGCCCCCCTCAGTGTGAGCACTGCTTTGGGACACCTGAGCTCCCTCTGAACTCTGACACACTGAGGCTGGCATTTCCTCACTGCACATGTCCAATTCTGGGTTACTAAATCTGGGTGTGAGCATTGCCCGGGAGCCCTTGAGGTCCTTAGGGAACTTTGATACACCCAGATTATGAAAGGCTGTGAAGTACCATATGGCGATGAGGTTTGGAACACTTGGGCCTATCTGTAGGCTCCCTATAGAATAGCTTCTTATTTTCCATTTCAGTTATGTAATTTATTCATTGGCCTGTAATAAGTTGTAAACAACTCTTGGGGATGGATAGTAAAAAGGGAAAAAAGGATAACTATGCATTCCATAGATATAGATGGGTAGAATCCATGCTTACGCTTACATTCCTAATGTGTGAATTAGAAATCATGCTATTAGGATTTC
Source organism: Nicotiana undulata (assembly GCA_005239495.1). Lineage (NCBI taxonomy): Eukaryota > Viridiplantae > Streptophyta > Magnoliopsida > Solanales > Solanaceae > Nicotiana > Nicotiana undulata. Next base: position 14,713 of record ML278986.1, read on the forward strand.
ATGAACCTGTTTTCAGCACTGTTATGCCACTGCATGTTCAATAATAACAACAAAATGTTGCTATGTGATTATGTTCATGCATTCTAAAACTGAATCCTGTCTCAAACGAGTATTAACAAATCCGTACTTTACCATGTTTCACATAGAAATCATGTCTTAGGTGAATAATTAATGAACTTGTCACTTTTGCATACCATGTCAAGCATGCATTAGATACCATGTCCTTAAGGCTGTCATGTCTACTGCTTTAACGTACAACATGCCTCTAATTTATGCTGATGCCTATCACTTAGAACTCTTGCTCTTAGGATAATAAAATCAACATAAATCTGTTACTCCTGCGCATTCAAAATCAGATCTTAATAATCCTGCATTTATATATGCATGTTAGATACCATGCTCTATGTTTTGTTTGCATTTAATCAGTTTCTCTTAAGTTTAAACTGCTGATTTATAAAAGATATAAAAATAGTTTTACATTACGTTCATCATGTCTGCATATAATAGAAATCGGTAATTGACTTTGCATTCTCAGATTTACATCACCTAGAACATCATGTTTAGGTAACAATCTACAACAATTTCTCTAATAATTCTGATACATTGTCCCCCGCTTAGGCAAGCCTTAGGGGATTAAAGTTCTAAAACAGGAAGTCTGTCTCTCTTGTGTGTATTGCTTAATGCTAACAGGTTCTTTTTTAATCAGTAGGCAAACTAATTAGGGATTTCAAGTAATGACAATACTACATGTCTGTTTATCCTCTGAATTAACCCAGACACCATGTCTTAGGATCTTAACTAACAATACTGCCCTTATATGTGTTTGAGTCGTGCTAATTATATACATTATTTGCGGAGGTAAATCTAAGCCTCTTTTGTGCTACTATGTGTTTCCCATTTACTGCAGTCCTATATGTTCTTTACTTGTCGCTTTAGAATTTTACCTTTAAACCTGAGGTTCTGCCTAGTACTTCCCTTTAGGATAGTAGTCCTAACCTCCTCCGGGACTGATAGGATGGGACGGGTAATAGAACGCAATAGAGTTCGTGACCAACACGCACTTTAATTACCTTCACGGGGTGGGAAAGGGTAGAATATGGATATGATGACCGATGCGCTAATACCACGTGTAGCCCCTCTCTGAGGAGTGTCATACCGGGTATTGCATTGATGTGATCCATATTATTTCAAATCTAGGACATCCCTTCCTTTAAATGTTAGATTATAACTCTTTTTCAAAACTTGGTCGTTTTATAATTGTTTTCCAAACACTTGCTTGCTTAATACTTCAAATCCCCTCTTACTTGAGCCCTTACTTGTTATTTGTTTAATTGTGTAAATTCACGAAAACCATTTGTCTGGGAACCACACTTGTGGATCCTGAGGGGTGCCTAACACCTTCCCCTTGGGATAATTTCAAGCCCTTACCCTATCTCTGGTTAGCAACGTAATTGTAAATGAACCCCTTAGGTGCCCTAACGCACCGTTAAAATTGTTAGGTGGCGACTCTCCAAAAACACAAACCCCTTTCCCAAAAGGAAAGAGTTGTCTTAACCCAAATGTCTGAAACCTGATTTCCGCGAGGAAAAAAAAAAGGGGGCGCGACAGCCGATCGGGATTTAATCGGACTCCATGTAAAAGTACGGTGGTATTGTGAATAATAGTATACTAGAATTAAAGAGCTCCCCACCGAAAAACATAGAAAGTGACTTGAAAAATTATGTGGTTCTTAACTTGGTGTTTTGGTATTGTTTGAGGCTTTTATTGACATCATGATTTTTTTCGTGTATTATTGTTCATTCTATTGAAATGGTGCTTGGTTATGCATACCAGTACTATTCTACAGTACTAACGTCCCTAGGGGCGCTGCACCTTTAATGGATGCAGGTGGTTTGACAACATGTAGCATTGACCAGCGATAGCAGTACACCTTCTTCCTAGCAGACTTGATGAGCCCCACCTCATTCCGGGGTCATGTATCTTTTGCACATTTTGTTATCATGTTTTGAGGTATAGCTGGAGCCTCATTGCCGACACTATCATTGTACTCCTTTGTATATTTTATAGGCTCTGTAGACATTGTGTAGGTTGTATGTCGGTGTTGGGGAAAGTCAAAAAATTCATGATTATGTTTGAATGAATCACTTGTTCCACTTTAGCCTATAAAAAGGTGTATATTTTCAGATATTAAAAATGAATAAACTAACAGAAATGTTTTGGTATTGTATTCATGATCTCCCTATTGCCTAATTAATTAATTAATTTATGTCACCTTTTTGTCATGAGTCAGAAAGTATCTAACAGGCTTGCTCGGCCGGGTTCACTCGGTTGAGCGTCAGTCGCGCTCCCCGAGTTTGGGGAGTGGCAAACTTGCTATCAGAGCCTAAGGTTTTAAAGTCTATTAGGATGTCTCGGATTTGTGTCTAGTAGATTCCTCCTTATCGGTGTGTTGTCGACCACATCTATAAGTTGGAGGCTACTTGGACATTTAGGAATAATACCCTTCTTTGATATTCTGGATTGTGCGATGAAACTGATTGTGAAACTGTTCCTTCTATAACTCGTGCACTGCATTAACTTTCAGCACATGGCACATAAGAAGAGATCAAGAACTATCCAAGGAGCCAATACCGCTCCAGGTGTGGCATTTAACCCTTTATTTGATGATGCGGGTGAGTACCCGAGGAGCGATAATATTCCCCCGACTGCTACATTACCTGGTTCCACTACACCTGACTAGGCTACGCCAGTTCCTACACCCACTAAGGGTGCAACGATACCTCCAACTGATATCCCGATTTCACCTCTAGCCCTAACTTCCGGTTCTGAAATTTTTGACGGGGATCTTATGGGAGCCATTGATCTCGCCCAATTCACACCTCAAGTTTGGGTAGTGAAGCGATCGATTGCAATAATAATACCCAACTAGGAGCCGTGATCGACACCATTGGGAGTGTGGATGGGATTAGTGGTATATATTGGACTAAGCTCGTGAGTTGTCTACGTTGCACTTCCACAAATAGTTGTTTGTTTTTACTTCTAACATTATACTAAATATTGCAATTCTATATTGTAAAACTAAAAAAGAATGTTTTTGTTGCTGTTTTACAAATATATAACATGCCTAAGGTTGTGACTTCCACCTAGGTGTTTTTCTAACAGGTTTTGAGCTTTAGAGCGAGTTTCGTTGGTCGGGGTGTATTATAGCAATCAACACACAATTACCCACTCAATACCTCTCGGTAAGAGAGTGATTTTGCCCAATTTGGCTTTCTCAAGTCCAAATGGATATTGTACAAAATAATTGATAATTTGCTAAAGTCAAGTTTTACTATCTCCAGGTTCAACCCTTTAATTAGGACTATGAATCTCTTGATTTCATCCCAAATTCTTGTTAGCCAAGTTTTCCTAGATTAAGTCTCTCTTTCTCAAGTAGAGACCAAGTCAAATAGGCTTGAACCAATGTTTGCAATCATTAATTCTACAATTATAGAAAGAACTAGGCTAAATAATACACACCCAACCATAAACAAGCCCTAAATCAAACACCCATTAGGTTCCCACACTAGGGTTGGGTCACAACCCTAGCTAGAAAATTAGCTACTCATAGTGGGTAATGAAGAAAATAAAGAAGAAAAGATGATAAAACACACATTTCAAGATTAATATGAAAATCCAATGTAAAATCAACAATATAAGCTAAATATGCCTAAAAGAGTAAAGAAAAATGGCTACAGAACTTGTGGTATATCAAACTTAACCTAATTTCGTCAAAAAGGTCTATTAATACGCAGGTGAAATTTTCAGACAAAATTGTCCTTTCAGAGGTTATGCGGCCGCACGATTCTGTGTGCGGTCCGGAATTTTCTTAAACTCTTGACATGAGTTGGTTCTGCGGCCGCACAATTCTGCACTGCGGCTGCATCTCTTGAGTTCTGCGGACCACACAGTTCTGGGTGCGACTGCACTGTCGATTCTTCTTCATGTTCTACGGCCGCACTCAGAATTCTGCGGTCCACACTTTAGCTTTTTGTGCTTGATTTTTGTCATTGTTCAAAAGCACTACTCTTGAGTTGGATTTCATCTAAATGGCTCATTTTTCAATACTCCTACAAGTAAGCATATTTCTAGTTATCAGGAATACCTTTAAACATTTTTGAACTAAAATGAAAGTCAAAAGGCGCAAATAAGTAGTCAAAATCCCCACTTATCAACTCCCCCAAACATAAACTTTTGCTTGTCCTCAATCAAATAAGGTAATTCCCACATCCACAAGAAAAGATCTATTCCAGCTAATCTAAGGTGAATCAAACACACATCAATTGTGACAAACTATTACCCACACACTCATGAATTATCAACAAGGCGATGTTTTGAAGTTTTAAGCACAAATAGCTCTAATGTGACACTTGAGCATCAAGAGTTGACTTTACTCATCAAGAAATTCTCTCTTTCATGTAGGTCACTATGGATCCCAAACTCCTCCTCATGTACTCTCTATTAGCTTATCTCACTTAAGAACGAAGCACTTAATTCGATGTTCTAAACTTCAATACCACACAGGGGGGGGGGGTGATTTGTGTGGTGTCCAATTTTCGCGTGCAGTAATTGTAGAATGACCAGGTTCTTCTATGTGTTCCAACTCCTAAAGTTTGCGAAATAATAATTGCAGAAATAAACGAACACAATAATTTTACGTGAAAAATACCTGGCTCAAAAGGTGAAAAAACCACGACCAACTTCCCAGTAGGATTTTCCCAAACTCTTCACTAAATCAATGAGCCAAACATTATTTATAAAATAAACTCTTTTGTAAACCTAAGGACTAACTCTAATCCCCTTGTGGCAAACTAGCCTCTAGCTATTTGCGACAAACTTCAAGTTAACTCTAACTTGAACACTCAGTACCTTTTACAATTGCTTCTAGATAAAGCTGAAAGATACAATTTGTAATCACCTACTACAAATAAACTAGACTAAAAGACAACAGAGGGAAATGGTTCTTCTAGCTGGTTCAAGTAGCTTCAGAGTCGCACAGGTAATTATCACACAAACTGCTTGCAAAATTGCTTTGATAATTTTGCTCTCAATTCTTGTTTTGCTTCTATGTTTGTGCGCACCTGTTCAATAAGAACACTTGACAATATATAGGATTAGTAGGCAAAGAGATATACTAGAATTCGGATGCAACTATTCCTTGGTGGAAGAGTTCTAGTTGATCTCAACTCCCTAGATCCCCCTCAATCTTGGTTCTATCCTTATTGAATAAGGAGTCTACCTTCTTATCAATTTGCAACCTTTTCGATAAGGAGATATCTCTTTAGATCACTGATTGTGTTTATCTCTTGCTTGTGCTCCTCACGTGACTTTAACTCTACATGTGTATATGTCTCCAGTGATGGACCTGGTTCAACTCTGAGTTAATTTGTCAACCTTCAAAATCATTCAGCTTCTTGATCCAACAAATTCCCCCTTTTTGATGATGACAAACTCTATGCTTAGGCATGTAATCACTTTAATCCAACATTGACACTTTTTATAGCATTAATCATTTATCATAAAGAACCAGGTTCATTAGGTTATAAATATCACATTTTCAATATAGCACATCTTCCCCCTTTTGGCATCAACAAAAAGTTGCAAAGTGTTAAAATTACCAGATTTATAATAATTACTCATGGCCACTGAGGCAACTGCAAGTACAAACACGGATTAATCATCAATAGTAAACCTAGAATGAAAACTATCAAAGAAAGTGAGACAAAACAAATAAAAGCAGAAACAACACGATTCATTGATAAGAGCATAGTTCAGCCACTAAACACACAAAGAAATAAAAGCAGTTACAATCATGAGCAAAAGATAGCACAAAACAACATCCCGAACTGGGTCATAGAGGGGTGAGGGAAGTCACTGGACACCTAAGGCTGGGTAGGGGTGGAGGTTGGGTTCTTTGATTGGATAAGGGAGATCATATGTTGAAAAATTCCTTCATTCTTCTCCTTTTCTTTGGCCAGTTCAGCTTTGAGAGCATCTCGCTCAGCCTTAACCTCCGTAAGGCGGATCTTTAGTCTAAGCATTTCAGCATCCTTAACCCCACCTTCATGAATAAGCGCCCTGGCCTTGCTGTTCACAGGCATTTTTCTGGATGAACCAGGTTCATCGTTAGGAACATTCACAATATAGTCACATGCCATGAGCGTGTTCTTCCCAAAATGGTCCTTGACAGTGGCCATTTCTGCCTTCTTCAAGGGAACTTTGAAGTGAGCCAGCACAGTTGTTAGGATTAAACCATATGGGATAGCATGGGCCTTGGAGCCATTGACCACTCTGTCCAGCAGCTGAATAATGAAAGAGGGCCAGTTGATTTTCCGTCCACTGTCCAGGCACTCCCTGAGAGTTAAATCCATATAGTTTGCTATGTGCCTCCTCTTTTGACTGGGCAGTATGCACTTGTTGACAAATTCAAAGACCACTTTGTGCTGAGGATTCATTTTGCTTTTGTACATAGCCCTTGGTTCCACTTCTTCAGCATTGTCACTAAACCTCCTAGTAATTTGTAGTGCAGAAGGAAGGCCGTCCAAGCTGGGCCACCTCTTCATTGTATAATCATCATATCCCTCAGCGGAAATCCCAAGAATCTCACCCAACTCCTTTGCATCAAAGGAAATTTTAGTCCCCCTAACCTGACTGGAGACCCTGCCATACTTGACCTCTGCATTTGCCATGAACTTGACGATCTCACTCCTGGACAGCCTGCCATCAAGCTGAAGGACCATATCCTTCCGGCCCTGCACGTCCAGAGTGTCCAGTAGGTAAATCATGCCTGATTCTTCCATATCCTTCAACAGCCTTCCCTTCAGTATAGTGCGTTTCTCAAATTTGGTCAATTTATCCGTCTCTCCACCAGACTCCTCTAATTCTTCCCCACTCCACGCATCATCATCATCAAACTGAACCTTCTTTGATTTCTTTGTAGACCTAGTTCTCTTAGTTACAGTCGAGGGTGTAGCAGACACAGATGCTGACTTCTTGGAAGAAGTCTTTGCCTTCTTTGGTTTGGGTGTCTCAACCTCAACTTCTGCCATTTGTTCCTCTTGATGGACCAGGTCCATCTTCTCAACGTCAATAGCCTCTGCGGGCTCAAACACTTTTGCCTTCCCCTTTTCAGCTTTCTTTCTCATACTCTCCCTCAAAGCTTTCGGCAACTCCTCTTCACTCTGCCTACTTGCACTCCTTGTAGTACGACCTCTAGGAATGGGAGTTTCACTAGAGGGAATATTTTTTCTCTTCTTTCTTGCCACTGGAGTGCCAACTTTCTTGGTCTTGGGTGTCCTTTTCTTTTTGGGTTTATAGCTCTCTCCTAACTACTCATAAGATCAGCCAAAGTTTCCTCAATGGATGAACCATGTTCATCAGTTGCATGTTGAAGATTTTCCAACCCTTCTGCAGCCTCTCTTGAGTTACTTCCCCCTAAATCCTAGGCACCTTCTTCAACGACCACTGGAACAGTACCACAAATTGCCAATGGAGTACCTTCTACCCCTTTTCCCCTCACAGTACTTCTTCCCCCCTCTCTCTCAATTTCTTTCACAATGTTATTTTTACCGCCTCTTCTTCGCCCATCAGGAATTTCCACATCCACTACAGACCCAATTAGAACAAACCTATTTTCAGGAGTAACTGGTTCAGGCTCAAACCCAATTTTTGGGGATGATGTTACCTGTTCAAAATTAGATGAACTAGATGCTTCCCCCTCAGTGGAAGATTTGAAAGAGTCTTTTGAGTTCTCAGATTCTTGAGCCTGGCTGGCTTGAAGTTGAGCGTTCAATTTCCTGGCTAGAGAGCTAGAGGCCACAATCTTTCTGGCTAGCATTTTTACACGCCTTCTCCTAGGTTCTGGATTAGGGCTTGGTTGTACAGTGGGAGTGATTGGAGGAGATGGAACAAGATTGTTTTGAGGGGTGGTGGAATGTGATTGAGATGGGGTGGAAGAATTCGATTGATATGGGGTGGAACCAGTATCTTCAAGAGTGATTCTGTAGTCAGGTGTAGTTGAGGAGGACGAAGCAGGAGGTGGTGTTGAAGACATTGTTATGATTTTTGTTAAAGAAAAAGATTAAGATCAAGGTGTTTGAGCAGAGGGTTGAAAGGGTTTCGACAATTATGTCTTTTAGGAAGAAAAGTGAGTGAAGAATTAGAGAGATGATGATGGGTTTTTAAAGACTTGGTTAATTAATGCACAACGGGTGTAATTTTGGTCAAGCGGGAGTCTAATCGGTTCAGGAGTGTCAGGTGATAAGTGACGGTTATGACTCCCCTATAATCTAGGACATTTTAATTTGATTGGACTCTTTGGAACGGGTTCAAATGTGGGATAAGTACTAGATTTTGAAAAGAGCTTATTATAGATAGAGTCCTGCTCATGAGTAACTATTAATATTTCAATATGTTTATAGTGATGAGCACATACTTTGTCTGTCAGATGAATCAGCAACGATGAACCATGTTCATCTTGTTAGAATCTCTTGATTAAGCCTCAATTTACAAAAATAGAAAAACATCGTTAGTAACCAAGGAGTCATATTAATACATGGAAAGAGAGTATGCCCTTTAAGGAATGAAACTAAGCAATGATTATTCTGATTATTTACACATTTTAGAATTACTAGCCAATTTTTTTTTTCATTTTTGTTTCGAACTGGTTCAATTAGGCGATCTTAATCATCCCTAATTCTAATCCGTTTCTCTGAAAATGCTCTCTACTTAGTGCTTTAGTAAAGATGTCAGCAATTTGTTTATTAGTAGCACATAATTCAATAGAGATCATTCCCTTCTCATAGTTGTCTCTTAAGAAATGGTGTCTAACATCTATTTGCTTAGTTCTTTTATGATGAACATGGTTATTTGTCATACTAATAGCACTAGTGTTATCACAAAATATAGGAATGCATCCAACCTCTATACCAAAATCCATCAGTTGTTGCTTAATCCATAGTAACTGAGCACAACATGAGGCTGCAACCATGTACTCAGTCTCAGCAGTAGATAGTGCTACTGAATTCTGTTTCTTAGTGGCCCAAGACACAAGACATGTGCCCAAAAAGTGTGCCATACCTGAGGTTCTTTTTCTATCTACCAAGAAGCTTGCATAGTCAACATCAACATATCCCACAAGATCAAAATTACTCCCTTTAGGGTACCAAAGATATAGGTCAGTGGTGCCATTTAGATATCTCAAGATTCTCTTCATTGTAGTTAAATGGGATTCCTTTGCATTGGACTGAAATCTTGCACAAAGCCCTACGCTGAAAACAATATCAGGTCTACTGGCAGTGAGGTATAACAATGACCCAATCATCCCTCTATACAACTTTTGATCAACAGATGAACTAGGTTCATCTACATCTAGTTTTGTGGCTGTTGCAATGAGAGTGTCAATTTCTTTTGAGTCTTCCATTTGAAATCTTTTGAGCAGCTCTTTCACATATTTTTTATGATGGATCATAGTTCCATTTGAATTTTGTTTAATTTGTAAGCCTAAAATGAAATTAAGCTCACCCATCATGCTCATTTCAAATTCACCCCCCATTAGTTTAGAAACTTCTTTACTTAGTTTTTCAGAAGTTGCCTAAAATATTATGTCATCTACATATATCTGTACTATTAAGAGATCCTTACCTTTTTTCCTTCAAGAACAAGGTGCTGTCAATTTTACCTCTTTTGTAGTCATGTTCCTGCAGGAACTTGGATAACCGTTCATACCATGCTCTTGGTGCTTTCTTGAGTCCATACAATGCCTTTTCAAGTTTGTACACATGGTCTGGAGTCTCCTTGATTTCAAACCCCGGAGGTTGCTTGACAAATACTTCTTCTTTTAGATAGCCATTCAGAAAAGCACTCTTGACATCCATCTGGTGGAGGGTTAATTCCATGTAGGCAGCAAATGCTATGAAGATCCTGATTGCCTCCAACCTTTCCACATGAGCAAAAGTTTCATCATAGTCTATGCCTTCTTCTTGACTATATCCTTGGACCACCAATCTAGCCTTGTTTCTTGTAACTATTCCATCTTCATCAAGTTTGTTTCTGAAGACCCACTTTGTGCCAATCACTGATCTATCTATTGGTCTGGGTACCAGATGCCAAACTTGACTTCTTTTAAATTGATTGAGTTCTTCTTGCATGGCATTTACCTAGTCTGCATCATGCAAGGATTCAACAACATTTTTGGGTTCAATCAAAGATAGGAAATCATCAAAAGCACACAGATTTTTCAGAGAGGTTCTGGTTTTGATTCCAGATGTTAGATCAGTTATGATGTTCTCAATGGGGTGAGAAATTTGATATCTGTGTGGTTTTAAAACCAGTTGGTCACAACTTGATGATCCTATAGTGCCTTGTTGCTGCATAACAAGATCAGGGACATGTTCCAATGAGGTTTGCTGTTGAGTTCCCCATGTCATATTGCTCAGGGTAGATGGACCTGTTCCATCACCTGTTCCTTCTTCCAGTGTTTCTCCAATTTGCTCGAAGTTTCTCACCAACCCAATTTCCTCATCTTCCTATTCCTGTCTCTAAGAAAGAATGTTAGTTTCATCGAAAACAACATGCACACTTTCTTCAACATACATAGTTCTTTTGTTATATACTTTATAAGCCTTACTATGTGAGGAATATCCCAAGAATAATCCCTCATCACTTCTGGGATCAAACTTACCTAGGGAGTCCTTGCCATTGTTGTGCACAAAGCACTTACAGCCAAAAGCCCTAAGATGGGATATATTGGGATTTCTCCCTTTAAGTATCTCATAGGGAATCTTCTCTACAAGTGGTCTAGTCATGCACCTATTTATGATGTAGCATGCAGTGTTTATTGCTTCTGCCCAGAAGCTATGAGGTAGTTTACTAGAAAGAAGCATGGTTCTAACCATATCTTCAAGCGTTCTGTTCTTTCTTTCAACAACTCTATTTTGTTGTGGAGTTCTGGGGGCAGAAAAGTTATGATCTATGCCATGTTCATCACAGAATTCAGCAAATTTTGCATTTTAAAATTCAGTGCCATGATCAAACTTTATTGATGCAAGTGGATTTCCTAACTGTTTTTGGGTTTTTCTAACAAAAGAAGTAAACATATCAAATGCTTCATCTTTAGATGTTAGGAACAATGTCCAGGTAAATCTAGAGTAGTCATCAACAAGAACCATTACATATCTCTTACCATCTCTGCTTAATGTTCTCATAGGACCGCATAGATCCATATGGACCAATTCCAACGTCCTGGTGGTACTTATCACTTTCTTGGTTTTAAAAGAGGACCTTACCTTCTTCCCCCTTGTAAAAGCCTCACAAACTTTGTCTTCCTTGAACTTAATGTTAGTGAGACCTATAACCAAGTCCTTGGAGACTAGTTTGTTGAGTTGATTTAGACTTGCATGTCCAAGTCTTTTGTGCCAAAGGAGGGGATCACTGTCCAACACACTCAAGCAAGTTAATTCATTTTCTGATAGTGTGGACAGGTCAATGACATAGATATTATTCACTCCTTTTCCCTACAAAACAATCTTGTCAGTGGTAAGATTAATCATAAAGCAGTTTTTCGAAGTGAATGCAACCAGGTTACCTCTATCACACATTTGTTACACACTGATTAGGCTATATTTCAAGCCATCTATCAAGTAAAAGTTCTCAATGGAACGTGTGTCATCCTTACCTACCTTACCAATCCCAATGATTTCACCTTTCTTCCCATTTCCAAAGGAGACATTTCCTCCTTTGAGGTTCTCAAGTGAAAGGAACTGTTACTTGTTGCCCGTCATGTGTTTTGAGCAGCCACTATCCAAGTACCATATTTGACTACTCCCTTTCACTTGAACCTACAAAAGAAAATCATGGGTTAGTCTTAGGAACCCAAACTAGTTTGGATCCCTTTCTATGAGAAAAAAGGATGAATTAAGTTCCTTCTGGCCCAATTTGGCAGACAATATTTCTTTTGAACAAATCTCTTATTCTTTTGACTGGCCTGCTCTTTTGCATTGCATTCAGTTTGTAGTGACCAGTCTTACCACAGTGGGTGCAAATTTTGTTCCCAAAGCCAAGTCCTCTTCTGTTGCTACTGTTATTTTCTTGAAGCCATGTTAAGGCATCAAAAGATTTATTCCATTTGCATGTTCGGTCTAGTTCATGTTTGGCCTTATCAAGTTCCTCCTTTAGAACTCTTATCTGCTCATATTTCTTATACAACTCATCCTTTAGTATTCCTACATTTTCTTCTAACATGAGTTGAGAGTTGTTAGCTGTCTTCTACTAGTTCGTAGTTTTAGTTTTTAAATTTTCAGATTTTAACTCCAGGACATTAGTTTCAAGTGGATGAAGCTGGTTCTTCAAGATAGTGTTTTCATTTATAGATTCACTTACTCTGAGCTCCAGGTTCTTACATTTTGCTTTTAACATTATACACTCCTTAGACAACTGTTCCTTTTCTTTATTTATTTTTTTAGAATCGTCAATGAAGTCAAGTAACAATTCAGAGAGTTTTTCTTTAGATAGGAGCTTAATCTTATTTTTGAGATGAGATATACTTACCTCTGGTTCTTCACATGATTCTTCATCTGATTCACCAATTGCCATTAGTGCCTGTTCATCTCCATCTTCATCATCTGATTCTTCATATGAGCTTTCACCCTAAGCAGCAACCATAACTTTCGTTGATATTTTGTTTTTCTTAGGATGAACCGGTTCCTTCTTCCGGTTCCTTCGTTCAGATCTTTCCTTTTTCCATTCCACTTCCCACTGAGGACAATTCTTGATGTGATGATCAGTTTTTCCACATTTGTAGCATCCCTCGTTGGTGGGCTTTTCTGGAGCCTTTACCTTGTTGTAGCTTCCACATATTGAGATTCCCTTTTTCCTAATGAGATAGTTTCTGAATTCATTAGTAATCATGGCCATCTCATCTTCCTCCAGATCTGCTCCCTCAGTGATTCTCAATGCCAGACTTCTTTCCTTTTTGGGAGCATCCATCTTCATTGTCTGCCTTCTAAGTTCATAAGCAGTGAGATTACCAATTAGCTCATCCAACCTGAGGGTTGCCATGTTCTTGGATTCCTGAATAACTTGATCTTGCTTTCCCAGGAGATTGGCAAAACCCTTGTCAAAATCTTTTTAACCTTGTCTTCTTCTAGAATATTCCTTCCAAGATATTTTACTTCATTTGTCAGAGTAGTGAACCTAATGTACATATCTTGGATGGTCTCTCCTTCCTTCATAGAAAAGTTCTCATATTGATAATATAGTAATGTACCTCTGGATCTTTTCACTTGTGCTGTTCCTTCATGAGCCACTTGCAGAGTGTCCCAAATTTCTTTGGCAGTGGTACAACTTTGAATCCTGCTGTACTCATCTGGACCAAGTCCACACAAAGACCACTTCTTCGCTTTGGCATTCTTTTCCCATTTTCTCAAATCTTCAGCCGTGCAGTTAGCTCTAGTTTTGGGCACTTCTACTCATTCGGCAGTCTTTTTCATAGTGGCTAGAGGGTCGTCAGTGACTATGTCCCATAGTTCATAGTCTTCCCCAATTAGGTGATACTTCATCCTGTTCTTCCACCAGGAGTAGTACAGGCCATTGAAGAGTGGTAGCATAGACGTTGATTGTCCTTCCTAGGTGGTGCACTCATATTGATCTTTTCCTAAGGTGTTAGCCTCTTCAAGGATAACCTGCTCTGATACCAATTAATGTTCTAAACTTCAATACCACACAAGGGGGGGGAGGGGGGGTACTAGTGTGGTGTCCAATTTTCGCATGCAGTAATTGTAGAAGGACCATGTTCTTCTATGTTTTCCAACTCCTAAAGTTTGCGGAATAATAATTGCATAATTAAACGAACACAACAATTTTACGTGGAAAACACCTTGCTCAAAAGGTGAAAAAACCACGACCTACTTCCTAGTAGGATTTCCCCAAACTCTTCACTAAATCAATTAGCCAAACATCATTTACAAAATAAAATCTTTTGTAAACCTATGGACTAACTCTAATCCCCTTGTGGCAAGCTGGCCTCTAGTTATTTGCGACAAACTTCAAGTTACTCTAACTTGAACACTTAGTAACAATTGCTTCGAGATAAAGCTGAAAGATACAATTTGTAATCACCTACTACAAATAAACTAGACTAAAAGACAACAGATGGAACTGGTTCTTCTAGCTGGTTCAAGTAGCTTCAGAGTCGCACAGGTAATTATCACACGAACTGCTTGCAAAATTGCTTTGATAATTTTTCTCTCAATTCTTGTTTTGCTTCTATGTTTGTGCGCACCTGTTCAATAAGAACACTTGACAATATATAGGATTAGTAGGAAAATAGATATACTAGAATTCGGATGCAACTCTTCCTTGGTGGAAGAGTTCTAGTTGATCTCAACTCCCTTGATCCACCTCAATCGTGATTCTGTCCTTATTGAATAAGGAGTCTACCTTCTTATAAATTTGCAACCTTTTCGATCAGGAGATATCTCTTTAGATCACTAATTGTGTTTATCTCCTGCTTGTGCTCCTCACGTGTCTATAACTCTGCATGTGTCTATGTCTCCAGTGACGGACCTGGTTCAACTCTGAGTTCATTTGTCAACCTTCAAAACCATTCATCTTCTTGATCCAACAAAGGATTTTTGAAAAGTTCGCTCATCTCTCTCCAAAGAATGTCACAAGTACGATTCTAAGTACCATATACTTTCCCCTTATGTAAATAACCACTAATGTAAGCTCACTCGGCTTGAAATCACGTAAGGATTTTTCGGCATGTTATGAAGGCTTTTGGACTAAGGTAGGAAATTTTGGTTTAGAACGGGTTCATTTTTCCTTAAGCACTCCACTTTATCTTGTTGGATCATGCTTTGGCAACTCTTTGAGTCATTTTCTTTATCCTTAGCGGAACTAGAGAGACTTGACATAACTATTTCTTGGTCATGACATTCATTTTCTCCTTCTTTGTTTTCTCCATGATTTGCATTTTTGCATTTCTTTGAATCCCATCAACTCTTAAATTTATTCACTTTATTTTTGTATTTTTTATTTTATTCTTTATTTCTTTTTCTTTGACTTTCCTTTTCTTCATCTCTTTTCTCTTTTTGTACCTTGATACCACTTTCAAACTCCTCGTCTCTCCCCCAAACGTATGTGTTCACAAATTATTTCTCATGAGTGTTAAGGAAAGCTCGGGTGCCAAGAGAGGGTCACTACAAAACGGGTAAAGGGTTGTAACATGGTTATCAAATGAGAAAGGCTTTAGGCTCAAAAAGGGTTGATTAGGGATAACATCATTGGTGGACCATGGAAATTTCAAAACGGGTCTGGGAGAGCCTACAATCACTTCTCAAGCCAAGAAAAACTTAAAATTTCGCCTAGAAATGCATACGGTGCATGTTCTAGACCATTCTCACAGGTACTTGGACTTGCAACAAAATATCTCACCTCTCACGTAGCTGGATCGTTAAAAAGGATAGAGTCGAGAGCCCATAAGAAGCGTACTGAAGATTGAAAATCAATAATGGTTCAACTAAAAAACTCGATGATTGCCTAAGTCAACACAAGAGTAACAAGTTCACTAACTAGAACTATTTCTTTCCAAGAACTTGTTTATAATCATAAGCGTGTAGTTAAGTGTGTTGGTACCTGTCACGACCCAAATTCCCAACCTCAGGGATCGTGATGGTGCCTAACACCACACTTTCTAGGCAAGCCAATGTTAGAATTCGATTAACTACTTTGCATTCTTTATCCATTTAGACATAATAAAATAATATAAAGTAAACTGAATCTATTGGATTTTAATGAATGATTCCAAATGTAATAAAGAAAAATAAACAATTAATTAATTAAACTGAGCCACAAAACTAATCATATAAATAAATCTAGAACTACCCTAGAGTCTCGTGTCACAATTCACGAACTACTAAAGAATACTACAAATACTAGACTGAAAGAAATAGTATAACTGTTCTGAATATCATAAAACAACGTATATGAAATAGGAGAAGACGCTCGAGATATGCGAACGCCGGTAAATGATCTCATGTCTGCAAATAAATAGATGGCCGCTCTAAAAATCTCTATTGCTGGCTAGTACCTGGATCTGCACAAAAGAGTGCAGAGTGTTGTATCGGTACAACCAACCCCATGTATTGAGTAAGTGCCGAGCCTAACCTCGACGAAGTAGTGAAGCGGCTACGGCGGGGATTTAGCAATATAACCTGTGACAATAATATATAAAGCAAGAAGAAAATCTAAACAAATAATTAAGTACTGCAAAAATAATAAAATAACTCAGCCCCCTTTTCTAGGCCTCAGCTATAATTAATTCTTAAATAATTTCCGATTTTCCAAACTTTAACTTTAAATAAAAATAGTGCCAAAAACATGAAGAATAGTAGAATAAACATTTAAGCTTTTCAAATCTTTATTTTCTTTGAAAATTAGTAAAAATATGAATGTCCTCCCTTATCGCTCCTTGTTGCGGCGTGCAACCCGCTCCTACCTGTCCACTCTTATTGCTCCTCCCTAAATATATCACCCTTATTACTCCTGTTGCGGCGTGCAATCCGATCCCACCTGTCCACTCTTATCACTCCTTGTTGAGGCGTGCAACCCGCTCCTACCTGTCCACTCTTATTGCTCCTCCCTAAATATATCACCCTTATTACTCCTGTTGCGGCGTGCAATCCGATCCCACCTGTCCACTCTTATCACTCCTTGTTGAGGCGTGCAACCCGCTCCCACAAGACATATCATAAATTTCACTATTTAGGCCAAGCCTTTCACAATATTTTTTTCTCAACAATTATAAATAAGAAAATGTATTTTTCTCATAAACTTCATCAATATACTCTCAACTATGAAACCAATAGGAACATCAATATATATATAATTCGTGAAAACAATGCCAAACCGCTCAACCGTTTTGTACCATAAGGAAACTAGATAAAACAACAAATACTCTTTCTAAAATAACCACAACAATATCTAACAACAAAATAATAAGGCCAAGTAGTCATAGCAACAATAATGAACATAGAACAATTAAGACAATAATCAATTAAGTTGGAAACGGGGAAAGGGATCATGCTTAAAAGAAAATTTGGTGGTGCATAGATACTTGTCACCTAGCCTATACACCACACACATGCATTTCACATAGCAAACAAGTGGAAACTCAATATCATCAATATCATCAATTTATGTTAAAGGAACTAAATTTATTGAAAAACATTATTTTCCCTAAGTTTTCTAAAAAAAAAAGTGAAAACTCGACCCCAGGCCCGCTTGGTCTAAACTCGGGGTTAGGACCAAATTACGTTAACCCATTCACCCACGAACCCAAATATACTATTAATTTTGAAATCCGACTTCAATTCGATGTAAAAATCTGATTTTTTACAAAATTCCCTAATTCTACCAAAACCCTCAAATTTACCATGAAAATTCTTAGTTTTTGCTTTAAAAGTGATGAAAAACAGTAATGAATTGAAAGAACAAAGTTTAGAATTCATTACCTATGACTTGGGGATGATAATTTGTGAAGAAATCGTTCCTAGGGCATTGAGGTTCGAAAATATGGTGAAAAAGAAGGTCTGCCCGTTTTAAATTTGTTTTTATATCACTGGACAATGATTCTATGCGTTCGCGTACACAAGGTCGCGTTTGCGTAGGGCCCTGGTCCAAGTGGCCTACGCGTTCACAGGAGATGAGCCGCGTTCGCGGAACTTAAGCTCCTTGGGACTTCACGTTCGCGGTTAGTTGATCGTTCCGCACAGGGTAATTGTCAACCCCTCCCCCAGGCCCAGTTATGCTGTGCGATTACGAGGGCTCACCCGCGTTTGCGTAGGGTCTTTCCCCCAGCTCACTGCGTTCGCATGGTGGGCCTCGCGTTCGCATTGAACAAAAGGCCCCCAGACCACTTTACTCTACGCGTTCGCATCAGGGGCAACGCGAACGCAATGCACAAAGTACCTGTGCACTAACAACAGAAAACCAGCGACATTTTTCAAGTGTAAAAACATCGCGTGGCCTATCCGAAACTCACCCGAGCCCTCGGGGCTCTAAACAAAACATGCACTCAAGTCTAAAAACATCATACGGACTTGCTTGTGCGATCAAATCATGAAAATAACATGTAAAACTATGAATTAAACCTCAAAACTCATCATTTTCATCAAGAACTCTTAAAGTTCATAATTTCTCAAACGGATGTTCGAATCACGTCAAACGAACTCCGTTTTCACCAAATTTCACAATTAACCTTTAAATATCATAACAAATATGTACCGGGCTCCAGAACCAAAATTCGGGCCCGATACCAATAATTTCAAACATTAATTCTTTTCTTTATTTCATAAATATTTCAGCAAAATAATTTCTTTCAAAAATTGATTTCTAAGGCTTGTGACCTTGGAAGTTCTTTCCGGGCATACGCCCGAGCCCCATATTTTACTGCGGACCTCTCGGGATCGTCGGAACACGGATCCGGGTCCGTTTACTCAAAATGTTGACCAAAGTCAACTTTTATCAAATTTCAGCTCTAGAAATTATTATTTCTCATATTTTCACATAAAAGCTTTCCGGTTTCACGCCCGGACTGCGCACACAAATCGAGGTATTTAAAATGAGTGTTTTACGGATATTAAGGATGGAACAGAGTCTAAATTTATAAAATGACCCCTTGGGTCATCACAATCTCCACCTCTAAAACACACGTTCGTCCTCGAACGGCCATAGAAAGTTACCTGAATTGAAAAACAAGTTTGGATATCTACTCTGCATGTCCGACTTGGACTCCCAAGTAGCTGCCTCAACAGGCTGGCCTCTCCACTGCACTCTAACTGAAGGATAACTCTTAGACCTCAACTGACAAACCTGCTGGTGTAAAATGGCTATCGGCTCCTCCTCATAAGTCAAGTCTTTGTCCAATTGGACAGAGCTGAAATCTAACACGTGGGATGGGTCGCCATGATATTTCAGGAGCCTAGACACATGGCATACCGGATGAACTGAGGATAACCCTGGAGGCAATGCAAGTCTATAAGCTACCTCCCCCACTCTATCAAGAATCTCAAATGGCCCGATATACCCAGGGCTCAACTTACCCTTCTTTCCAAATCTCATAACACCCTTCATGGGCGACACGCGAAGCAATACTCTCTCTCCAACCACGAATGCCACATCAAGAACCTTACGATCGGTGTAACTCTTTTTCCTAGACTGAGCTGCACCAAGTCTCTCCTGAATAATGTTGACCTTATCTAAGGCCTCCTGAACTAAGTATGTACCCAATAACCGAGCCTCTCCCGGCTCAAACCATCCAACTGGCGATCTGCACCGTCTTCCATATAACGCCTCATAAGGAGCCATCTGAATGCTCGACTGATAACTATTATTATAAGCAAACTCTGCTAACAGCAAGAACTGATCCCATGAACCTCCAAAGTCAATAACACAAGTGCGGAGCATATCCTCCAATATCTGAATGGTACGCTCGGACTGACCGTCAGTCTGATGGTGAAATGCTGTAATCAACTCTACTCGGGTACCCAACTCACTCTGAACTACCCTCCGAAAGTGCGAAGTAAAATGCGTACCCAATCAGAAATGATAGACATGGGCACACCATGTAGGCGAACTATCTCCGAATATATAACTCAGCCAACCGCTCTGAAGTATAAGTACTTGCCACCAAAATGAAATGTGCTGATTTAGTCAGCCTATCCACAATAACCAAAACTGCGTCAAATTTCCTCTGAGTCTATGGAAGCCCAACAACAAAGTTCATAGTGATACGCTTCCTTTTCCACTTAGGAATCTCTATGTGCTGAAGCAAACCACCAGGTCTCTGATGCTCAAACTTTACCTGCTGACAATTTAAGCAACGAGCCACATACGCCACAATGTCCTTTTTCATCCTTCTCCACCAATAATGCTGCCTCAAATCTTGGTACATTTTAGCTGCACCTGGGTGAATAGAATACCTAGAACTATGAGCCTTCTTAGGGATCAACTCACGAAGGCCATAAACATTACGCACACATAAATGACCATGCATCCTCAAAACACCATAATCTCCAACTGTAACCTGCTTGGCATCACCGTGCCGAACTGTGTCCCTAAGGACCGCCAAATGTGGGTCATCTTTTTGACGCTCCCGGATACGCTCAATTAGAGAAGATCGAGCGACTGTACAAGCTAGAACATTGCTGGGCGAAATATCCAACCTTACGAACTGATTAGCCAATGTCTGAATATCTGAAGCCAGCAGTCTCTCACCAACTGGAATATATGCAAGGCTTCCCATACTCAGTGCCTTTCTACTTAATGCACCGGTCACCACATTGGCATTCCCTGGGTGATACATATGGTGACATCATAATCTTTTAGCAACTCCAACCATCTCCGCTGCCTCAAATTTAGATCTTTATGCTTGAATAAGTACTGGAGGCTGCGATGGTCAGTAAAAACCTCACACGACACGCCATAAAGATAATGCCTCCAAATTTTCAATGCATGAACAATGGCTGCCAACTCTAAGTCATGAACAGGGTAATTCTTGTCATGGACTTTCAATTGACAAGATGCATATGCAATCACTCTGCCATCCTGCATCAATACTGCTCCAAGTCCAACTCGGGAAGCGTCACAATACACCGTGAAAGAACCCGAATCTTATGGTAACACCAACACCGATGCTGAGGTCAAGGCTGTCTTGAGCTTCTGAAAGCTCGACTCGCACTCATCTGACCATTTCCTTAGGGCACCTTTCAAAGCCAATTTAGTCTTTGGGGCCGCTATGGATGAGAACCCCTCCACAAAATGACGGTAGTAACCCGCCAAACCCAAGAAACTCCTAATCTCCGTAGCTGTAGTGGGTCTAGGCCAGTTCTTGATTGTCTCTATCTTCTTAGGATCAACCTGAATACCCTCAACCAATACGATATGAACCAAGAAGGCTACTGAATCTAACCAGAACTCACATTTAGAAAACTTGGCATACAACTGATTATCTCTCAAAGTCTGGAGTGCTATACGGAGGTGCTGCTCATGCTCTTCCCGACTGCGGGAGTATATAAGAATATCATCAATGTACACGATCACTAAAGAGTCCATATGGGGCTTGAAAACCCGATTCATCAAGTCCATAAAGGCTGCTGGAGCATTAGTCAGCCTAAAAGATATAACCAAAAATTCATAGTGCCCATACCTCATCCGAAAGGCTGTCTTAGGAATATCAGATGCCTTAATCTTCAACTGATGATAGTCTGACCTCAAATCAATTTTGAAAATACTCTAGCACCTTGAAGTTGATCGAATAGGTCATCAATTCTCGGCAACAAATATTTATTCTTGATAGTAACTTTATTTAGCTGCCGGTAATCTATACACATTCTCATTGACCCATCTTTCTTCTTTACAAACAAAACCGGTGCACCCCAAGGCGAGACACTGGGTCTTATGAAACCCTTATATAACAAGTCTTGCAAATGTTCTTTTAACTCTTTCAATTCTGGTGGGGCCATTCGATATGGAGGAATGGAAATGGGCTGAGTGCCCGGAGCCACATCAGTACAAAAATCAATATCCCCGTTGGGTGGCATACCCGACAGGTTTGCAGGAAATACCTCAGGAAACTCACACACGATAGGAACTGACTCTGTAGAATAAACCTCGGCATCAGAATCACGAACATGAGCCAAATAAGCTAAAAACACTTTCTACACCATGCGGCGAGCCTTAGCATATGAAATTACCCGACTGGGAGAATGACCAGGAGTCCCTTTCCATTCTAATCGAGGCAACCCCGGTAAGGCTAAAGTAACTGTCTTGGCGTGACAATCTAAAATGGCATAATAGGGCGACAACCAATCCATGCCTAGTATAACATCAAAGTCAACCATGTCTAGAAGTAATAGATCAACACTAGTTTCAAGACTTTCAATGACTACCACACACGAACGATATACTCGATGTACCACAATAGCATCCCCCACCGGTGTAGACACATAAACAGGAACACTCAAGGGATCACGGGGCACATTCAAACACGAGGAAAAATAGGAAGAAACATACTTATAAGTAGACCCCGGATCAAACAAAACTGAAGCAGCTTTATCACAAACCGAGATGATACTTGTAATAACTGCGTCGGAGGACTATGTCTCGAGCTTGGCTGGAAATGCATATTGTAGGGGCTGGGCCCTGCCATCCTTAACCACATATCTGGGATGACCTCCACCTCTAGCAGGATGACCTCCACCTCTAGCTATCTGTCCTCCACCTCTAACGTTCTAGACTCTACCTCTAACTACCTGATCCCTACCCCTTGCTGGCTGGGCAAGTGGTGCTGAAGTTGGTGCCGGATCTATGGCACGAGAACCTTGGTACTGATGGTGATTACTCTGAAATCTCGAGCAAGCTCTCCGAATATGCCCATATTCACCACACTCAAAACATCCCTTATGATATAAGGACGGACCCTGACGAACCGGCTGACCACGATAACAACTCTACAGAGGAGGTGCTCTAATATGAGGTGAAGGAGAACTATAGACTGGCTGAGCAGAAGGAGGCACATAAGAACCACGACCCCCTGAAGTACCATGTGAAACATGTAGTGCTGAATGGAATGGCCTAGAAGAATGACCTCTGCTAAATGAAGTCCCGCCTCCAGATGAGGCACCACTGAAACCACCGGAATTGCGAGGTCTCTTGTTTGACCCGTCACCTCCCATCCCACGAACTAACTCAACCCTCCTAGCTATATTAGCTGCATCCTAAAGAGAAATCCCGGACCCTGTCTCCTTGGCCATCTGCAACCTGATG
Organism: Nicotiana undulata; assembly: GCA_005239495.1. NCBI lineage: Eukaryota > Viridiplantae > Streptophyta > Magnoliopsida > Solanales > Solanaceae > Nicotiana > Nicotiana undulata. The sequence continues at coordinate 37,576 of ML278986.1, forward strand.
GGATGAGAAAGGCCATCAATAAACCGTATGACCCTCTCCCTCTATGTGGGAAATATACGAATAGCATGTCTAGCCAAATCCACAAAACGAGTCTCATACTAGGTCACAGTCATGCTGCCCTGCTGAAGTCTCTAAAACTGACGACGCTTATCCTCTCGAGTAGTAACAAGCAAGAGTTTCTCCAAAAAGAGGTGAGAGAACTGATCCCAAGTCAGAGCAGGTGATCCAACTGGTCTAGTCAACAAATAGTCTCTCCTCCATTCTTGGCGGAACCGGTCATCTGAAAAGCCGCAAAATCGACCCCATTGGTCTCCAAAATACCCATATTACGCAGAACCTCATGACAACTACCCATATATTCCTGAGGGTCCTACGAAGTAACACCACTGAAGTGAACAGGAAATAACATAATGAACCTGTCCAACCTCCATAAAGCATCAGTAGACACAGCTGCCCCATTAAAGGGCGGCACTATTGCAACTGGCTGAATTACCCCAATGGGATTGGCTACTAGGGTCTGAAACAGAGGAGTAGTCTGAACTGGAGTGTGGGTAGCAAGAGTCTGGACCCCTCCTCCATCCTGAGATACGACTGCAGTAACAGGGAATGTTCCCGTCTGGGCCACACTCTCCATCAAGCCCACTAAACGGACCAAAGCATCCTGAAGAACCGGGGTTGCAATAAACACCTCGGGAACCTGAGCTGGTCCCGTTTGAGCAGTCTGAGCCTGAACTCTCTCATCAATCTCAATCAAGGGTTCCGCAGCTGGGGCTGCTGCCTGAGCAATGGGCTGAGTCCTGCCCCTGCCTCGGCCTCTGGCGTGGCCTCGGCCTCTGCCCCTAGTAGGAGCTGCTTCTGCTGGAGGATCGGAATGCTGGTCAGCGGAAGAAGAAGCACGTGTTCTCGCCATCTACGAGAGAATAGAAGAATCTAATCAGTATTTGGGATACAAGAATCGCACGATAGAGTAGAAATAAAAATGGAGTTGTTTCCTAACTCAATAACCTCCGAAAGATAAGTACAGACGTCTCCGTACCGATCCTTTAGACTCTACTAAACTTGTTCGTGAATTGTGAGACCTAAGCAACCTGGTGCTCTGATACCATGCTGTCACGACCCAAATTCCCAACCTCATGGATTGTGATGGCGCCTAACACCACACTTTCTAGGCAAGCCAATGTTAGAATTCGATTAACTACTTTGCATTCTTTATCCATTTAGACATAATAAAATAATCTAAAGTAAACTGAATCTATTGGGTTTTAATGAAGGATTCCAAATGTAATAAAGAAAAATAAACAATTAATTAATTAAATTGAGCCACGAAACTAATCATATAAATAAATCTAGAACTACCCCAGAGTCTGGTGTCACAATTCATGAACTAATAAAGAATACTACAAATACTGGGCTGAAAGAAATAATATAACTATTCTGAATATAATAAAACAACGTATATGAAATAGGAGAAGAATCTCGGGATCTGTGAACTCCGGCAGATGTACCTCGTGTCTCCAAATGAATAGATGGCCGCTCTAAAAATGTCTACTGCTGGCTAGTGCCTGGATCTGCACGAAAAGGGTGCAGAGTGTAGTATCAGTACAACCGACCCCATGTACTGAGTAAGTGCCGAGTCTAACCTCGACGAAGTAATGACGAGGCTACGACAGGGCTTTAGCAATATAACATGTGACAATAATATATAAAGCAAGAAGGAAATCTAAACAAATAATTAAGTACTGCAACAATAATAAAATAACTCAGCCGCCTTTTCTAAGCCTCAGCTATAATCAATTCTCAAATAATTTCCGAGTTTCCAAACTTTAACTTTAAATAAAAATAGTGCCAAAAACATGAAGAATAGTAGAATAAGCATTTAAGCTTTTCAAATCTTTATTTTCTTTGAAAATCAGTAAAAATATAATTGTCCTCCCTTATCGCTCTTTGTTGCGGCGTGCAACCCGCTCCCACCGCTCCACCATTATTGCTCCTCCCTAAATATATCACCCTTATTACTCCTATTGCGGCGTGCAACCCGATCCCACCTGTCCACGATTATCACTCCTTGTTGCGGCGTGCAACCCGCTTCCACAAGACATATCATATCAATTTATTCATAAATTTCACAATTGAGGCCAAGCCTTTCACAATATTTTTGTCTCAACAATTATAAATAAGAAACTGTGTTTTTCTCATAAACTTCATCAATATACTCTCAACCATGAAACCAACAGGAATATCAATATATATAGTTCATGAAAACAATGCCAAACCGATCAACCATTTTGTACCACAAGGAAACAAGCTAAAACAACCAATACTCTTTCCAAAATAACCACAACAATATCTAACAACAAAATAATAAGGCCAAGTAGTCGTACAAACAATAATGAACATAGAACAATTAAGACAAGAATCAATTAAGTTGGAAACGACGAAATAAATCATGCTTAACAGGAAATTTGGTGGTGCATAGATACTCGTCACCTCACCTATACACCATACACATGCATTTCACATAGAAAACAAGTGGGGATTCTTAATCCCTCGAGTCAAAGTTAGACCAAACACTTACCTCAATTTCGCAGGCCACTTACAGCTCAATTACAGATTTCCCTTTTGAATTCACCTCTAACTTGCTCGAATCTAATCATAATTAACTCAATATCATCAATTTATTCTAAAGGAACTAACTTTATTGAAAAATATGATTTTCCCTAAGTTTTCTCAAAAAAGTGAAAATCTGACCCCAAGCTCTCTTGGTCTAAACTCGGGGTTCAGACCAAATTATGTTTACCCATTCACCCATGAAACCAAATATACTATTAGTTTTGAAATCCGACCTCAATTCGATATAAAAATTCAATTTTTTACAAAATTCCCTAATTCTTCCCGACCCTCAATTTTACCATGAAAATTATTAGTTTTTGCTTTAAAAGTGATGAAAAACAGTAAGGAATTGAAAGAACATAGTTTAGAATTGATTACCTATGACTTGGGGATGATAATTGGTGAAGAAAATCGTTCCTAGGGCTGTGGGGTTCGAAAATATGGTGAAGAAGAAGGTCTGCCCCATTTTTAATTTTTTATGTCACTGGACAGTGATTCTATGCGTTCGCGTACACTAGACCGCGTTCACGTAGGGCCCTGGTCCAATGGCCTACGCGTTCTCAGGAGATGGGCCGCGTTAGCAGAGCTTAAGCTCCTTGGACCTCTGCGTTCGCAGTCAGTTTATCGCGTCCGCACAAGGTAATTGTCAACCCCTCCCGTAGGCCCAGGTATGCTGTGCGATCGCGAGGGCTCACTCGCGTTCACGTAGGGTCTTTTCCCCAGCTCACTGCGTTCGCATGGTGGGCCTCGCGTTCGCATTGAACAAAAGCCCCCCAGCCCACTTTACTCTACGCGTTTGCATCAGGGGCAACATGAACGCAATGCACAAAGTACCCGTGCACTAACAGCAGAAAACCAACAACATTTTTCAAGTGTAAAACATCCCGTGGCCTATCCGAAACTCACCCGAGCCTTGGGGCTCTAAAAATAAAACATGCACGTAAGTCTAAAAACATCATAAGGACTTTCTTGTGCGAACAAAGCATGAAAATAACATGTCAAACTATGAATTAAACCTCAAAACTGTCCAGTGATTTCCGCATCATACCCGAAATGTCCACCACGCTCTCTTCTCTCTCATGCACAAAAATGCTCAACTTGAAGCCTAAACCTTGCTTCCATGGCCTCGCCGGCCGGCGGCCAACCAAGTTTTCCGGCTGGTCTGCCTCCCACGACCCTCGCACAGCCCCCCTCAACCACAAACATCAATACCTAGCCATTAAACTACTCAAATATTCTCAAACCAGTAGTTTTGAATGCTGCGATGCATACGTCCAGTTCAAAAATCAACACTGTCGAGCCAATTTCGATCAAATCTGTTGAATTTCTTCATGGGCAACCTTTAATCATGTGGACTGAAGAAGAAGTAGAGTGGATGAACATTATTGAAGGATTACAATATGCTGTAATTGGTAAGTTTTCTTATGGATGGCCTGATTTTCAAGAATTACGTAAAATCCTTCCTACTCAATGTGGGATTAAGGGTGCTTGTAGTATTGGAGTGTTTAGAGATCGACATGCCTTAATTAGACTTACTTTATTGGAAGATTTTGCAAACCTTACGTCCAAAGCTGCGTACTATTTGCAAGCTAAGGATGGGTATACATATCAGATGTGACCTTTAATTTATGATACAAAGTTTAAACTTGGCGAGGAGACTCCTAAAGTGATGGCGTGGATTTATTTTCCAAACTTACTACCTACATTCTTTGTGAAGGAGTGTTTGTTCTCTTTGGCTTCAGCAGTTGGGACCCCTTTGCACTTGGATTTGGCTACTGTCAATAAGACTAGGCCAAGTTGTGCTCGAGTTAAGGTTCAAGTTGATCTATTAGATGAATTGCCTAAGACTGTGAGGATGGACATCAAGAATGAGCATACTGGGAAGGTTAGGACTGAATGGGTCAAGGTGAAATACGATTATATTCCTAAGTATTGTAAAGAATGTAAATTACAAGGACACAATGAGGATACTTGTTGGAGGCTGCACCCTGAGTTGTTTGTTGAACAAACTGATAAGAACAAGAAAGATGATGATGTCGCAAGGGGTAATGTCAATAACAAAGGGAAGAATCCTATCATGATTTTGTCAAGTGGTAAAGTAGTAGGGAATGTAGATGAACAATGGAAAGAGGTCAGGGATAATCGAGTGAAATCTGGGAATAAACAAGTAGTAGATCATGTTCAAACTGGGAAGGAAATTATCCCAGTTGTCCCAAGAGATACACAACAGGTTCATGATAATGGAGGCAGGCAAATTGTTCCAGTTGAGAGGATGGTTAGTCAGCAAATTCAAACGGCAAATAAGTTTGCTGCCTTGGTGGTTCGAGATTATGAAGTTGAGGATGTGGGTGACAAGCAACTTGCAATAATGGACAAGAACACTGTTATTTATTCATCTCCTAATCCTAGCGTGACTGGTAAACAACTAAATGTTACAGCACCTAAGTTTACCCCTACTTCACCTAGGACTAGGACATCACAAGGGCAAGAAGCAACAAAGAATCCAATCAATGTTCAGGAGATGGGGAAAGAGTCTACTAATCAATGGGTGAATAGAACTTTCAATATTAATGTATCCATGAATCAGTCATGTCAGGAGATTCCAAGTCAATCTAATGAAGTCGAAGCAAGGGCTGAATTGGAGGTGATCAAGAAGAGGATCAATTTAAATACTGGCAATCTATGAGTGGAGCAAGAAGAGGATGATCATGACGAGGGTGATTTATCTGAAGGTTTTGAGGATGGAACAAATGATAACATGAATGAGGAGGATGATGTACAAGGTAAAGAGGTCAGTGTCAATGAGAATGTTAACAAGGGAGATATCTCTAACACTGGAAAAGATATTCTCGACAGTGAAATTGCCAAGGAAATCACTGGATCAAGCTCCAAGATCCAAGTGATTAATACTAGCCTTAAATCACTTTTGTGCTCTAACCCTAACCTTAAATCTAACCCCAATCCTAATACCACTCATGACTCAAACCATATCCACAACCCTACTCCACAAAATCCTATCATTCCAACACCTAATATACCTAATCTTGAACAAGATGGAGGAGATGAAAACAGGGAACTAGTTGACATTGTCCCATCTATTGCATCACTAGATATGAGGGTGAAAGATGTTGGGACTCAACATACTGAAACAATCACAAGAGAGCAGATGAACGAGGAGAAGGAGATGATCAGCCAACATAATACTACTCAGGTTCAAGTGCTAGAAGACCACAAAGAAGTGGAGGAAGAAACTGGAGGAAAAAGAAAAGACTTGGATGCTGAATCATCAACACAAAATTTTATGACTGTTGCAAGACAAGGAGATTTATCTCCTAGATACATGGAGAGAGGAAGGTCAGCAGGTAGGGGTAGAAATAAGAAGGAAGGTCCTCAAGGTTCTCAAGCACCACCTGGGGTCCAAACAAGGAGAACACTGTCCAAAAATCAATAGTCAATGAATACTCTTATATGGAATATCAGGTCAGTGAACACACAAAGAGCTTTTGAAAGGCTCATTACAATGTAAAGACAATATCATTTTGATTTTATTGGATTGATGGAACCCATGCAACAAAGCAAAAAGATAGAGAGGTATCGAAGGCAAATCGGTCTGGAGCAGGCAATTGTAAATATATCTAACAAAATATGGGCATTTGTAGATGGTAAACTTGATGTTACAGTGGAGACTGATGCAGTGCAACAATTATCTTTGAAGTTGTATGACACTGAGGAGGATAAGGAATTCATGCTGACACTTGTTTACGCTAAATGTGATCACATAGAGAGAATAGAACTGTGGGACTCATTGTACTATATGGCTAGTGATATGACAATTCCATGGCTTGTAGGTGGGGATTTTAATGTCATTTGGGATGAAGAAGAGAAATATGGTGGACTACCAAAGTCTCTGAATGAAGTTGATGATTTTCGTCACTGTTTTAACACTTGTAATATTACAGATTTGGGATTCAAAGGAAGCATATACACATGGTGGAATGGGAGAGCTGAAGAAGATTGCATTTTCAAAAGGTTGGATCGAGTGTTTGCTAATCTTGAAGCGCAACAATTATGGCCAGGCTTGGAGGTTTCTCATTTGTCAAAGATTGGATCGGATCATAGGCCACTATTGTTGCAGTATAAAGGAGATACTATGCCTATTAAGAAGAGCTTCAAGTTCTTAAAATTTTTGACTGATCATGACACATTTAAGGCAGTGGTCAAGGAGAACTGGACTGCTGATTTCCATGCCAATCCTTACACTTTGTTTAACCACATGATAAAGAAGTTGAAGACTGCTTTAACTACCTGGAGCAAGGCAACGTTTGGTGATATCGTTCAGAAGATATCTAGCCTCGAGGAAGTGGTTCGCGTCCATGAAAATCAATTCAAATTACATCCTACATTAGCCAACAGAGAGAGACTGCACAAGGTACAAGCTGAATTGTTTAATTTTTTAGCTTTGGAGGAGAAGTTTTGGAAACAAAAATCTTGAATGACTTGGTTTTCTGATGGTGATTGAAATACCAAATTTTTCCACGCTCATGTTAATGGTAAAAGGAAGAGGCTTCAATTGAAGAGGATAAAAAAATGAAGGTTTATGGGTAGAGGATAAGGCATATTTATCAAACGAGGTAGTGAAGTTTTTTGAGGCTCAATTTCGTGAAGATTCAATACCTAGCTCCTTTGATATAATTGATAACGTGCCCATGATGATTGAACAAGAGCAAAATGCAATCTTAACGAGGTAGCCTACACGAGATGAGGTAAAGAAGGCAGTGTTTGGATTGAATGGCGATAGTGCTGGAGGACCGGATGGTTTGAATGGGAGTTTCTATCATGCTTGTTGGGATATCATAGGGGATGATGTGGTGGAAATGGTGAAAGCTTTCTTTAATGGACATGAATTACCTAAGTTTATCACACATACAAACCTAGTGTTATTGCCAAAGAAGAAAGATGTTGCGACCTTCTCAGATATGAGGCCAATTAGCTATAGCAATTTTATAAACAAGGTGTTCTCTAGAGTCATACATGAAAGATTAGTTCCTCTGTTACCTAATCTTATATCGGATGAACAAGCTGGATTTGTTAAAGGTAGAAGTATTGTAGAAAATATCTTGTTGACGCAAGAGATTATCACTAACATAAGGTTGAGAACTAAGGTAGGCCCCAATGTTGTAATAAAGTTAGATATGATGAAGGCGTATGATAGACTATCATGGCTCTATTTGACAAATTTTTTAAGGAAGATGGGGTTTGATGAGATGTTTATTGGGTGGGTTTTTGGTATTGTCTCGAACAATTGGTACTCAGTTCTTGTGAATGGCCAACCTAATGGTTTCTTTAAGTCGTCAAGAGGAGTTAAACAAGGTGATCCACTCTCCCCGACACTCTTTATTTTGGCTACTGAGGCACTATCCAGGGGCTTGAACTCACTACACAAGGTGCCTTATTTTCAAGGTTTTGGTTTACCTAAATGGAGTCCTAAGATAAATCATCTTGCATATGCCGATGATACAATTATTTTCTCATCATCTGATGAGTTTTCACTAAGATTGATTATGAGAGTACTGACAGCATATGAGGAAGCATCGGGGCAGTTGATAAACAAAGGGAAATCAACAGTCTATTTACATCATTTGGTAGATGAAGATGTGATGTAAAGGGTGGTAAGTACTACTGGGATTAGTAGGCATGACTTCCCTTTTACTTATTTGGGATGTCCAATATTTTATGCGAGGAGAAAGATGGAGTATTACCAAGGGCTAATAAATAAGGTACTAGATAAGATGCAATCGTGGAAAGGAAAACTTTTGTCTATAGGTGGAAGGGCAATCTTGATATCACATGTTCTACAATCGATGCCTATACATTTGTTATCTGCAGTTAATCCTCCTAAGTTTGTGATAAACAAATTACACAAATGTATGGCTAGGTTCTTTTGGAGTAGTTCAATCGAAGGGGGCAGTAGGCATTGGGCCTCTTGGGATACATTGTGTCTCCCTTATGAAGAAGGAGGAATTGGTTTTAGGTCTCTTCACGATGTCTCTAAGGCTCTTTTTTGCAAGCTATGGTGGAATTTTCGTACAAAACCATCACTTTGGAGCTCATTTGTATGCCAAAAATATTGCAAGAAGATGAATGCTATAGTAGTACCTTGGAGGGCTGGATCACACATTTGGAGGAGAATGTTGGAATGTAGACAAGAGATTGATCATCAAATTGCTTGGCAACCTAGGATGTGTTCTTCTATGTTTTGGTTTGACAACTGGACTGGGTTGGGGGCACTATATTATATCACTCCTCCGGATTTTTTTTGCGATGAATCAATACTTAATGTGAATGAGGTGGTACAAGGTGGAGCATGGGATGATCTTAAACTAAGGGAGCTACTGCCTGGGGATTTAACTGACCACATAGTTCAAAATGTCAAGCCTCCAGTTGTTAGTTTGGAGCATGATAAAACTCACTGGATGCTTGAAGCGAGGGGGGAGTTTAGCGTAAAGTCTGCTTGGGAATATGTTCGAAGGAGAAGAGATCCTTGTAGAGCATATAAGATGATTTGGGTACAAGGATTACCATTTAAAATCTGCTTCTTCATGTGGAAAGTGTGGAAAAACAAGATCCCTTTGGATGATTTCTTTAGAAGGCTAGGATATATAATGGCTTCTAGGTGTTGGTGTTGTGCATTGCCTCAAGAAGAAACAATCTCTCATGTGTTCTTTCACTCATATGCTGCCAAGAAGGTGTGGTATTACTTTCTCTCAAATGCAGGAATATCACTGGATGGTTTAACACTACATCAGGCTATAGTGAAGTGCTGGACTTCGACAGTAATCCCACGGTTACAAGCTATCATGCGAGCCTTGCCATCAATTATAATTTGGGAGCTATGGAAGAGGAGAAACTGCTACAAATATGGTGATGCTGTATCAGTGAATAAGGTGATCTATCAGGTATCAACTACGCTCCAATTCTTAGTTAAATTCAGGAAACCTAGCCTGTGTAATGTTCCACATAAATGGCCTGATTTAATTCATGCGATGGAGCTGTACACTCCTACACTTAAGTATACGAAGGTGGTGTGGGAGCCTCCTGAACGTGGGTGGGTAAAAGTCAATACGGATGGAGCTTCAAAGGGTAATCCAGGTAGGTGTTCGATTGGTTATGTTTTGAGAGATAAAGAAGGAGATGTGATGTATGCATGTGGCAAGGTTATTGATGAAGGTAAAAACACTGAGGATGAGGCAAGAGCAGTCGTGGAGGCTTTGAAATATTGTGTAACTCATGACTATGTGTTGATTGAGCTACACACTAATTCATTGTCTGTGAAGAATATACTACAAGGGCTTTGGGGTACACCTTGGGCTGTAGCTATGTATGTTGAGGAGATTAATAAACTGCAGAAAAGGTGCAACCTAAGGATATATCACACGCTTAGAGAGGGTAATCAGCTAGCTAATCACCTGGCTAATATGGCACTGGATTCTGGAGATTTGGAGTGCAAAAATTTCTGTGAACTTGATGTACGAGGGAGGAAAATTATGAATAACGATAAGTCCCAATGCCCATACTTGAGAATGAAGGTTGCAAGGAGTTGATGAAGCGGAGGACAAGGAAACACAAAGGAGACAGGGGTGCTGCTCAACATCATCGATCCTATGTTCAAATCCAAAGGGAGGAGAGCATAGAGATCATTTTTACACTAACATTGTTTGTTCATTTTGCAGGAAACGATACTGTGGTCATGCCCTACCTCTTGGACAACTCCCAGCTGGTGGTATTAGTAATTAGTACTCATTCCACTGGGAGGGACACAAGGGTAGGCACAAGCATGGTAAGGAGGCTCGTGTGGTGCTTACCAAGCTGGGCAGTCCTACACAAACAAGGGTATGAACTACATGATACTATAAGGTGTTACACGTCGCAATTCGAGCCCAGCACAGTACACAAAGATGAACTACAAAGTGATGGAAATGCAAACATGGAAACACTGCCCAGAAAAAATGAAGCAGTGTGGGCAACTTGGTGCGTAATTGAGGAAGCATGAAAAAAAACTAGGACCTATCCCCTAAGCTATCATGCATCTTCAGTATACCAACTTGAGGACCAGGCAGGGTTGAGATCAAATGCATGAAGAGAATCACGTACAACTCATCACAAACACACCCTACATGAGAATGGATCGCATACCGAAGGAACATGACTTTCGTGGGATCGTGGAGTAAAATTTCCAATTGCAGGAACAATGTTCGACCATACATCACATATAGAGTACTGGATACAAGGGGAGATGATGCATTTTAGACACAAATATCATGACTGGATGCAACAAGATACAAGAACAAATGGGGATCAAAGGAACAACTCGTGTGAGATGGAATGCTACACTGGATTTTGGATATGGAGACAAGTTCATCATGGACTAGGCAGTGATCTTGTTGGAGGACTTCATCAACTGCAGCATGAGCTATTTGGACAATATCTTATTTTACTTACACTTAGGCTAGTTTTATTTAAGTACAAAGTTAATGAAATAGGTAGCAACACTATTTGTGATATCAATGTTAGGGGTAACAACCTAATATTGGTAAAAGTTAGTAGATTTTACATTTCATATGGTCCTACCTAGTAGGACAACATTGTCATTGTTTACTTTTTTCGTATATAAATAAAACTAGCCCTAGGCCATGCCTAGTGGATTATTTAAAAAAAAAAAAACTCAAAACTCATCATTTTCATCAAGAACTCTTAAATTTCATAATTTCTCAACCGGATGTCCGAATCACGTCAAACGAACTCCGTTTTTTACCAAATTTTACAATTAACCTTTAAGTATCATAACAAATCTGTACCGGGCTTCGGAACCAAAATATGGCTCCGATACGAATGATTTCAAACATTAATTCTTTTCTTTATTTCAGAAATATTTCAGCAAAATAATTTCTTTCAAAATTGATTTCTAAGGCTTGGGACCTCGAAATTCATTTCCGGACATACGCCCGAGGTCCCATATTTTACTGCGGACCTCCCGGGATCGTTGGAACACGGATCCGAGTCCGTTTACTCAAAATGTTAACCAAAGTCAACTTTTATCATATTTCAACTCTAGAAGTTACTATTTCTCATATTTTCACATAAAAGCTTTCCGGTTTCACGCCCGGGCTGTGCACGCCAATCTAGGTATTTAAAATTAGTCTTTTTATAGCTATTAAGTATGGAACGGATTCCAAATTTCTAAAATGACCCCTTGGGTCATCAGAATACCAAGTGAAGCATGCTTGACTCTTTTATTCATTATTACTACTGTTTTTACCTAAACATCAAAAATAAACTCAATCCCTTAAGAAGGTTGTCACTCCATCCATCGTTGAAAAAATGACCCTGTTCACACAAAAATGACCTTTGGAAAGAACCTTGGCATTTAGAAAACCAAAGGTTTATTGATCACTTAGACATAAAAAGGAGCTACCACATCAAAAAGAATATAGTAAAGTAAATAGAAGCTACACTACTAAGAAAACAAAATAAAGAATCTATGAAATAAACTACTTAAAGCAAAAATGATATACAAACCGAGAACGAGAAAGAAAATATATACATCAATAAAGAGGGAAGAATATACATACATACATACATACATACATTTATATATATACATATATATATATATATAATTAAAATAAAAATAAAAAGGAGAGTATTATAGTTATTACAGGACAATGTAAATGTCATATCAAATCAAAATAGACCACCCCCCTGAATAAGAATAAGCATTGTCCTTAATGCTTAACAAATATCAAAATAAAGAAAGGAAAGAGTATAGAGAACTTCTTATGTGGTATCAGTGTGCATAGCAGCATCACCATCCTCAGGATCTTCCAACTGGATCTCATCATCCTTTGCCCGAGGAGTAGCTGGTTTGGTGAACATCTGTAGCACCTCCTCAGCAATGTGGGTTGCTAGGTATGGCTCGTCAACTGGCTAGCTAGTGCCATTGGTGCTGATGGTGCTGCTGGGTCTGCTGGGTCTGTTGGTACTGATGGATCTGTCTCCATTAGTAAGTCAAATGGAAGATCACCAAGTGCTGCTTTCTTGGTCACCTCACGTCTCAACTTGTCCAGATTTTCTCGAAGCTTGGGATTTTCTCATCTTTTTAACCTATTTACCTAGCTCCTCAAATTGCTCCCCATATGACACCAAGGTATCCGTGATGGTCTTCTGTTATCCAATATCTTCTTCAATGTTTCCTCCACTGATGGAGGAACCTGGGGTGCTGAGGTGGAAGACTGTGCTGCAACAACATTAGATAGGTCAGACAGTTTTGCAGTAGCTTTCTGCATCTAATTGTTGAGACTGACCAGTGTCTGGGAGACTCGCATTGTAGTGATTGGATAAGTGGAGGAGGAAGGCACTGATACTGGTGCTGATGGCTCTGAAGATGGAAGTGGTGGCATGGAAGCTGTCTCGGTGGAAGGCCCGACTGCTGTGGAAGGCATGAAAGTTGTAGAAGGCATTGCAACTGAATCTGCAAATACCACCAATGGCTCATCAGACTGGCCTATGGTAGTAGTCGACTTACCCTTGTTCATCGGATTCCTTGGGTCCTTTAGAGAGTACAAGGAGAAAGGCTTCTTAGCCCGAACCTTCGTATCAAAGCTCGTGGGCTCCACCCCCACATCTGTGAGATATTTTGTGATAGTGTTGGGATACGGGTAGGAGCTCTCACCCTGCCTGACAACCACTGACATGTTGGCCGACATGATGGAACCCATATTGATTGGGTACCCAGCCATGATAGATGAATCTAAGACTGCCTGGGGGACTGAAAGATTTTTATCATTCTTGCTCGGGTCTATGCGGCTGCACGCAAATGTTTTCCACCCTTTTGCCTCAAAGTTGAGGGTGGCCCTCTGAATAGGAACCCCGATTGTGATCCATGGTGGTGGTGGTCTTAGAGCTGCCAAGATCTCTGCTAACCAAGGGCGAGCGGCATCACCCATTGCAAATTTCTCCAAAACTGAACCGACTCCACTTCCTCGAACCCCAAATAAGTGTTCAGGGTGCTCTGATCAAACCTCCTTCAAGTTCCTCACCTTAGCCACCTTAGTCCCATTTTTGATGTGCGCCACATTGGCGTCGAATTCTCGGACAAAATGCTCCTTGGCATCCATAAAACTCTGAGTGAACCATGTCCACTCTTTTCTCTCCCTGAACTGCTTAGCCACATTTGAATTGAATCTATACTAATCCTTCAAAAGAAACTGAAGCTCAAGTGTGAGCAATATCTGGGGCCACCACTTTAAGAACCTTGTAAAAGCAGTCAGGATCACGAATTTAGCTTCCAAGACCTCCTTCGTTTTTGACCTCTCTAGGCCAACAACTCCAGTATCACCCCCTCGAGCATCATCCAGACCATCCTCATAATCATCAACTGTAACTGGTACGGTGGGCGTCTGAGTAGATGGGGGCTTTGAATCCTGGCTGCCATATTCCGAACCGTTGGAAGAGCTTGCTGAGGTGGAAGGCTCATTACGGAGCTGGTATCTTCCTGGGAACTGCTGTGATTGAGATTGGGCCTCAAGTTGTGCTTTTACATAGTGGCCCTCTGATGCCTCCCTAGACGGGATGTAAGAACTTGATTTAGAAGGCTTTGAGGCCCTACCTCTCCCTGTGTTTGGCTTCTTTGATATCCCTTTTTGGAGTAATAGAAGTTAGGTACTCACGCCCCGGCCTCGGGAGGGTTCACCCCTCCATTTGGAAGTATCACCACGTCCTCTTGATCTAACCATTTTCAGTAATGAAGGATGCATGGAAGAATCTAGGGTGATGAAATGAGAGTGATGCTTGAATCAATTTAGTGCACTATGCTTGCATTGGTGTCAAATACTCAGAGTGTTTGAAGTTTGAACAGTGTAAGGAGGCCACTATTTATAGTTGGACGATTTAGGGCAAGGAGTTGAAGCTGAGTGCGGCCACACAATTTTGTGTGTGGTCCGCACTCTTAACCTATAAGTATTTCTCTTCCTTGACGATCTACTGTCCACACAATTCTAGGTACCGCCGCAGATTTTGTGCGGCTGCGCTATTTCTATGCAATGCAAACTTTAGAGAGTTTGCAATTTTGTGATCCCCAGTTGTGCGGACGCACTATGAATTGTGCAGACGCATACTCCTTTCTGCTGGGGCCATCAAGATTATGCGGCCCGAACAATAAATGTGCGGTCCACACTTTTTCCACACTTAACCATTTTTTTAGTAGTTCATGCAAAGCACACTCATTCCTCCAATACACTTCAAAACCAGTTAGAACAAAACAAAACCTATCTAAAGAAGAAGAAAAAAAGAAAAGAAAAAGAAATATGGGTTGCCTCCCAATAAGTGCTTGATTTAACATCGCGACACGATGCAGATTACCATCTATCACGTGAAGTGAATCACCGCGACGATGTGGCCATCTTCAACTTTTCCAAGATAATATTTCACCCCGGTGACCATTGACGCTAAACACTTAATCATTTTTATTCTTCAAGTCTAATGCACCAAAGGATGTCACACTCACAACCTCAAACGGGCCACTCTATTTAGACTTCAACTTTCCCGGAAACTTCTATAACCGAGAATTGAATAATAACACAAGATCTCCTTCTTTGAACTCCTTGTTTCGAATGTAATTGTCATGGAGGTACTTCATCTTCTCCTTGTATAAGGAGGAACTTGTGTATTCATAGTACCATTTTTCAACTACTCATTCAATTGTGCCATCCTTAAGTTGGCGGCAACATCCCACTCAAGATTTAGCTTCTTCAATGCCCACATAGACTTGTGCTCAAGTTCCACCGGAAGGTGAAAAGCTTTCCCGAACACCAACTAATATGGAGACATTTCAATCGGTGTTTTGTAAGCCGTCCTATAAGCCCATAGAGAATCATCAATTTTTTTCGACCAATTCGTCTAGTTGGCATTCACTATCTTTGACAAAATACTCTTGATCTCCCGGATGGAGACTTCCACTTGTCCGCTTGCTTGAGGGTGATAGAGGGTAGTGACTTTGTGAGTGACACCATACTTGGTGTGTCAGGTATAAAAATATTTGTTGCAAAAGTGTGATCCCCATCACTTATGATGGCCCATGGAGTACCAAATCTTGTAAAGATGTTCGTTTTCAAATATGCCACCACACTTTGAGCTTCGTTGTTGGGTAGACCAACGGCCTCAACACATTTTGACACATAGTCCACAACTACCAAAATGTAGGTGTTCCCCCAAGAGCTTACGTACGGTCCCATGGAATCAATGCCCCACACATAAAAAATGTCAATTTCCAAGATGGTGGTGAGGGGCATCTTATTTTTATTTGAAATCCCACCGGTCTTTTGACATTTATCACAACGCTAGACTAAATCACTTGCATCCTTGCAGAGAGAAGGCCAATAGAATCCACACCTCAACACTTTTCCCACCGTTAACGCTCCACCATGGTGACCACCATATGGTGAAAAGTAGAAAGCCTCAAGAATTTTGCACTTGTTCCTCCTCCGGCACACATCTTCGAATCACACCATCGATACAAATTCGTAAGAGGTACGATTCATCCCAATAGTAGTCAAGGAAATCCCATTTGAGATTCTTCCTTTGGTTTGAAGATAACTCATTTGGTACAATACAACTAACAAGATAATTTTCTAAGTCAGCGAATCATGGAATCTCGTTCATTGAAATGGCGAGAAGTTTCTCATCAAGGAAGGAGTCATTGATTTCAAGGCCGTCGTGTGGCCTACCCTCTTCCTCCAAGTGAGACAAGTGGTCCGCAACTTGGTTTTCACTGCCTTTGAGGTCTTGTATTTCTAGATCAAACTCTTGCAATAAAAGCACCCATCGCATTAACCTTGCCTTTGAATATTTCGTTCTTATTAGGTACCAAAGCGTCGCATGATCTGTGTGGACAATCACCTTTGTACCAATCAAGTACGGGCGGAACTTCTCCATAGCAAAAACAATAACAAGGAGCTCTTTTTCGGTCACCGTATAATTGACTCGGGCATCGTTCATGGTCTTACTAGCATAGTAGACCGGATGGAAGATTTTGTTTCTACATTTCTCCAAAACTGCTCCGACTGCCACATCACTTGCGTCATACATGAGCTTAAAAATCAAGCTCCAATTTGGTGCGATGATAATAGGAGTAGTTGTCAATTTGAACCTTAGAAATACAAATGCCTTCATGCAATCCCCATTGAAATGGCATTTGGCATATTTCTCCAAAATCTTGGGGTTCACCAGTTTGGAAATATCCTTGATGAAACGGCGATATAACCCCGCATGACCCAAGAAACTCCTCACTCCCTTGACTGATGTTGGAGGTGGAAGTTTACAAATCACTTCTATATTTGCCTTGTCGACCTCAAACCATTCTTTGTAATGTGTGGCTAAGGACAATGCCTTCCTCGACCATGAAGTGACATTTCTCCCAATTGAACACCAAGTTCGTTTCTTCACATCTTGCCAAGACCTTATCCAAAATTTTCAAGCAATCATCAAATGAATTACCGACCACTGAAATGTCATCCATGAAGACTTCAAGGAAATCCTCCACCATGTCCGTAAATATAGCTATCAAACACCGTTTAAAAGTGTCCGGTGCATTGCATAAACAAAATGGTATCCGCGAGAATGCGAAAGTAACATAGGGACATGTGAAAGTAGTCTTCTCTTGACCCTCCGGAGAAATAAGAATTTGATTGTAGTCATACCCATCAAGGAAATAATAGAAAGCACGTCCGGTCAACCTATCAAGCATTTGATCAAGGAAGGGAAGTGGGAAATGATCCTTCTTTGGGACTTTATTGAGCTTGCGATAGTCCATGCAGACTCTCCACCCATTCACCGTACTTGTAGGAATCAACTCGTTCTTGTCATTGGTAACCAGCGTCATGACCTCTTTCTTTGGGACACATTGTACTGGAGAAGTCCACGAACAATCAGAAATGGGGTAAACAACCCCGACATCCAACCACTTTATGATCTCCTTTTTGACAACCTCTTTCATTTATTCATTTATCCTTCCTTGATGTTCAACGGAGGGTTTGGCATTCTCCTCCAAAATAATCTTGTGTATGCAAAAGGCGGGGCTTATACCCCGAATATCCGCCAATGTCCATCCGATAACTTTCTTCTTCTTTTGTAGCACCACCAATGTGGAGTCTATCTACACACTAGTCAAACAAGAGGAAAGAATAACCGGTAAAGCAAAACAAGGGCCAAGGAATTCATACCCGAGATGTGGAGGCAATGGCTTTAACTCCAAAGTGGGAGGCTTCTCGATTGAGGGCTTTGTTGGAGGAGTCTTCCAATTTTCAAGATCCAAGGACAATTTGCAGGGTTCATAAGTGTACGACCCTATTCCTTGCAAAATATTCACACATTCAACATAGCCATCCTTCTAATCATCATGAAGGTTAAGCAAAACGGCCTCCAACGGCCATCAAGTCCACAAACGAACAAACTTCATTGCTATTCAGTTGCCTCATAGATTTGCACACATAGAAAACCACCTTTTCATCACCCACCCAAAAAGTGAGCTCACCGGCTTCCACATTGACAAGAGCCTTCCCCGTAGCAAGGAAATGTCTACCTAAAATAATAGGCCCCTCATAGTCCACTTCACAATCAAGAATCACAAATTTTGCCGGGAGGATGAATTTATCAATAAAAACCAACACATCATCAATAATACCAAACGGTCTCTTCATGGTACGATCCTCCATTTGTAATCTCATAGATGTGGGTATTGGTTGCCCAATTCCCAAAGTTTTGAAAGCTGAATAGGACATCAAGTTGATACTCACCCTAAGATCACAAAGAGCTTTAGCAAAGTCGGTGCTTCCGATGGTACAAGGGATTGTGAAAGAGCCGGGATCTTCCAATTTAGGAGCCATTGAGTGCACAATTTCACTCACTTGATGAGTCATCATTTTAGTCTCACAATTCATCGACCTCTTCTTTTTCACCAATTCCTTCATGAACTTTGCATAACCGGGAATTTTCTCCAAATCCTAAACCAATGGCACCTTAATAGATAGGCTCTTCATCATTTCAATGAACTATTTGAATTGGTTATCGCTATTTTTCTTGGAAATCCTTTGAGGGTATGGAGGAGGAGGCTTTGGTATCGGTGTCTTAGCCTTTGACTACCAGTTCGGGTATGTCTACAATGTGCTCCCTAGACGAGTTCACTTCCTCTTGAGTATCCTCCACATTTTCATCAATATCAATTCTCACTTCGTCATTTTCTTCCACCACATTGTTTGGAATCTCATCTTCTTGAATCACTTGTTCATCAACCACAATTTTCCTTTGAATTGAGGTGGTTGCATCCCCAACTTTTCCACTCATTGTAGTCACGACCATGGCTTGTCCCCTATTGTTTCCACCCTTTGGGTTCACCACCGTGTCACTTGATAGTGCCCCATTAGGACGAGTGTTCAAAGCTTGCGAGATTTGCCCCAATTGAACTTCTAAATTGCGAATTGAAGTGTTGTGAGAGGCTGGTTGAGCATTAGAGTCAACATTATTTTCCATCGTTTGTTTGCACATGTTCTCAATTTACCCCATCTCATTGTCGGAAGAGCTAGGACCATGAGAAGGATAAGGAGGCGGGTTGATTGGTTGTTTATACGTCGGGGAGCTTTGAAAGCCCAAGCCTTGATTCCCTTGGTTATGGTTCCATCCCCCTTGGTTGTTGCCTCCCCAATACTTGATAATTGCCACTCCAATTGCCTGAGTTGTTTGGACCATTCCAATTTCCTTGATTATTTTGATTGTTCCTATTACCTTGGCTATTACCACCATTTCAATTTCTTTGGTTGTTAGAATTTCAATTCCTTTGATTACCTTGAGATCGCCGTTGTTGTTGATTCTGGCCTTGAGAGTTTTTTCTTTGCCCTTGGATGTTGTTCACATATTGTACTTCCTCTTCTTGTTCATTGTAAGATTCATCTTGATCAAACCCACTATCTTCTTGCACATATTGTTCCGCACGATTTTGCACTTGTTCACCCTTTTGCCTTCTCTCACCCTCCATTTCATTGACTTTTTTAGGACCTTGAACTTGTTGAAGTTGAGCCTTGGCTAATTGATTCCTTGTGGTGGTCAACTCGACAATTTCTTGCCCATGATCATGCAATTCTTTATGTAGGTGAATCACATTTGGATAACCTTGAGGAACATTTACTCTACTTTGCCATGCCGACTGAGTATCCGCCATTTCATCTAAGATCTCACAAGCTTCGGCATATGGTGTTGTCATGAAATTTCCACCTACAAGTTGGTTGACCCCACATTGGTTGGTAGTATTGATCCCCCTATAGAAAGTTTTTTGAATCATAGCCTCTGTCATGTCATTGTTTGGGCACTCTTTCACCATAGTACAATACCTCTCCCATATCTCATGCAAAGGCTCATTGGATTTTTTTTTAATGCTAGAATCTCGTCTCTAAGAGTAGCCATATGCCCGGGAGAAAAGAACTTGGAAATGAATTTCTCCGCCAATTCATCCCATGTACGGATGGAATGGTTTGGAAACCTTTCTAACCAATCAAAAGCTTTCCCCCATAGAGAGAAGGGAATAGACTCAACCTTATAGCATCCTCAGAGACGTTTGTCTATTTACTCCCCCAGCAAGTGTCCATAACCCCCTTTTGTGTTTGTATGCATTTTGATTTGAAGCCTCGGTGAAGAATCCTCGTTGCTCTAGCAATGTGAGCATAACATTTTTAATTTGGAAGTTTCCCACCCTAATGCGGGGAGGGACTATGGCGCATTCATACCCTTCATTTGGAAACACCTGGTGTGGAGCCGCTCTTGGTAGAGGTGGGGGAGGAACGGGAACATTGTCTTGAGGCAGGCGACCTCGTCTATTTTCTTGAGGTTCAAGAGGAACCTCTTCAACTTGGTCATCCTCCACGTCATCCCCCCAATGGTATTTCTCCGAGAGGATCATTATTGTTGAGAGCCATTGTTTCACCTACAATTGTTTCACACAAAAAGATTAGTAACGCAGAAGGAACGGAAGAGAAGTCACACACAAAACCAAATATATAGCTAAATCCATTTTTAGCTCCCCGACAACGGTGCCAAAAATTGCTCTTGCCCAAGTCACACATAAAATTAGGGTTGTGAAGCCGTCGATTGCAATAATAATACCAAACTTGGAGTCGGGATCGAATCCACAGGGAGAGTAGGTGGGATTAGTGGTATATATTTGGACTAAGCTCGTGAATTGTCTATGTTGCACTTCCACAAATAGTTGTTTGTTTTATTTCTAAAATTATACTAAAGATTGCAATTATATATTTTATAACTAGAGAAGAATGTGTTTGTTGTTGTTTTTCAAATATGTAGAAGGACTAGGGTTGTGACTTCCATCTAGGTGTTTTCCCAACGGGTTGCGAGCTTTAGAGCGAGTTTCACTGGTCGAGGTGCATTATAGTAATTAACACACAATTACCCACTCAATACCTCTTGGTAAGAGAGTGGTTTTTCCCAATTTTTCTTTCTCAAGTCCAAATGGGTATTGTAGAAAATAGTCTACAATTTGCTCAAATCGGGTTTTACTTTCTCTAGGTTCAACCCTTTAATTAAGACTATCAATCTCTTGATTTCATCCAAAATTCTTGTTAGCTAAGTTTTCCTAGACTAAGTCTCTCTTTCTCAGGTAGAGACCAAGTCAAATAGGCTGGAACCAATGTTTGCAACCATTAATCCTACAATTATAGCAAGAACTAGATGCAAAAGTTGACCAGTTCTTGATCTTTGAGCGCTTTGGTGTGCAGGCTTGGCTTCGAATCTTTGAAAACGTCCTCGATGCGGATAAATGATACACTCCTAAC
This sequence comes from Nicotiana undulata, assembly GCA_005239495.1. Taxonomy (NCBI): domain Eukaryota; kingdom Viridiplantae; phylum Streptophyta; class Magnoliopsida; order Solanales; family Solanaceae; genus Nicotiana; species Nicotiana undulata. The sequence goes on from ML278986.1 coordinate 59,076, forward strand.
CATAAACAAGCCCTAAATCAAACATCCTTTAGGTTTCCACACTAGGGTTAGGTCACAACCCTAGCCATACGATTAGCTACTCATAGTGGGTAATGAAGAAAATTAAGAAGAAAAGATGATAAAACTCATATTGCAAGATTAATATATGATAATACAATGTAAAAATAACAATATAAGCTAAAGTTGTTGTAACGACCCAGCCAGTCGTTTTGCGCATTAAGATCCCGTTTCCTTAAATGAAACCTTCTATAGTGTCTATTTGTGCTTTATGACTCGCGGGAGCGGGTGGTTCGGGATTTGGGGATAATTTGGATGGTTTAGGAACACTTGGTTCCTTAAGGTTGGCCTATTTTGCCAAGTTTGACTTTGGTCAACATTTTGAGAAAACGACCTCGAAATCGAGTTCTGACAGCTCTAGTAGCTCCGTATGATGATTTCAAACTTGGGCGTATGTTCGGCTCGGGTTTCTGATGACCCGAGAGCGTTTCGGCGCCCGAAATGGAAATCAGGATTTCCTTAAGTTTAGAATTTGGCCTGGAACGGGACTTAATGCTATCGGGGTCCGAATGGAATTTCAGGATCGGCAATAGTTCCGTATAGTCATTTACGACTTCTCTGCAAAATTTGGGGTCATTCCGAATAGTATAGACTCGTTCAGCGCAATGCCATGAATTCTAGAATTCCAAAGTTCTTAAGTTTGAATAATTTGGTTTTGGGGTTGAATTTTGAGTTCCGTTGTTGTTTTTCATGTTCCGGAAGTTTGAGCGAGTCCGTATCATGAATACAGACTTGTCAGGGCTTCTGGACGGGGTCGTGGGGGGCTCGGGGGTGTTTTAGACCCCCGGGAGCTAAGTTAGAAAAATCAGAAAAATCCCTGTCTGGTTTCCTTCTCTGCGATCGCAGAGGGATAATTGCGATAGCAGAGAGGAATTTCTTCTGGGCTAAATTTTTGTGCTCTACGATCGCAGACATCACCCTGTAATAGCATAAGTCTCTCCCCCCACTCTCTGCGATCGCAGACCTTACTCCTACGATCGCATAAGCATAACTCCTCACTCTCCGCGATCGCAGGCCCCACTATGCGATCACATAGTATTGTTTGGGGGCCCATGGCCATTTGTTCTCCGCGATCGCAGTGGTCTGGCAGCTTGGTCTCTGCGATCGCAGGCCTGATGCAGCGATCGCGGTGAAGGTTTTCCTGGGCAGTACTTAAATGTCCAATTACGGGGTTTCTTCTTCATTTTCAAATACCCAACCTCCATTAAAGCTCCTCAAAGCTTGGGAAAAGCTGCCCAAGGTCAAGTTCCTCAAGGTTAGTGTAATTTCCTCTCTAAATTCATGGATTAATTATAGAATTCCAACTAGGTTACCGATTAAAATATCAAATCATGGGAAAATTGGGTAGAAAATTTCTAGGGCTTTGATAATGAGTGAACTACTCCTTTTTAGCCATGAATTCCTAAATAAATTATGTAATCACGATCCTTAGGCTTCGGGTAATTCATTCCTTCGAGAATTTTCAAAATCCGAACGCGTGGGCTCGAGGTCGAAATTTCAAAAAACTTCAAGAATGAAATATTTTGGAATATCTTGTTAATTCTTATTCCTAGAGCATGAAATGACTCAATTATTCTATGTTTGGCTAGTGGAGAGCCGTCAGGAGTAGTTTCGGAAATTTGAGCGCATCTTTGATCCGATCCTTGGTCCGAGGAGTGCTTTTATCGAGGTGAGTCTCCTTTCTAACCTCGTAAGAGGGAAATTGTCCCTCTAGGTAGCCTTGTTTGCTATGTGATCTTGTTTGGGGGCTACGTACGCACCGAGTGACGAGAGTCCATACGTAGTGGCTATTACTGTTTCGTCCGGGTAGCTAGGACACAACATGCTCATTGTTTTCCTCTGTTGTAGCATAGTTATGACTTGTATACTTGTGTGCTTGGTATTGTTGTCTTTGAACGTTGTGATACTTGGCTTGATTTAAGGGTGATAAGAGGGTCACGGCAGATTGATAATTGACTATATTATGGGATCAGGCCGTACGCCACGACAAATTGATGATTGATTATATTATGGGATCGGGCCGTACGCCACGGCATATTGATGATTGACTATATTATGGGATCAGGTCGTACGCCACGGCAGATTGATGATTGATTTTATTATGGGATCGGGCCGTACACCACGGCGAGATTGAGACTACCAGGGTGGGATCGGGCCGTACGCCACGGTGGATACCAAACTTGTTTGATTTGGGATTGTTATTTGATGCTGGTTACTGATGTACTTGATTATTTGTTTTACTTGCCTGCATCTTCTTCACATCCTGCTTACTTTACGATTGTTGGACCTTAGTGAGTATCGAGTCGACCTCTCGTCACTACTTCTTCGAGATTAGACGGGATAATCACTGGGTACATATTTATATATATGTACTCATGCTGCACTTTCTTTCCTTTTTCTGTACTTGATTGGACAGGTCCGGAGGCTGGTCCATTTGATTTTCAGGCCGGTGCCAGATACTGATAGCGTGGTAATACTTCACGGTGAGCTGCTTTCCTGACGACTTCCTAGTAGCGTCCGGGAGTTTCTTAGTTATGTTCTCTGCCTATTTTACTCAGACTGAGACCCTGTACATGTTGTAGTCATTTTATATTCAGTAGTTTCCCGTGACACTCGTGACACTAGCTCCTGGCACACACGCGGTATTTATATTTTTGGGATTTTGGGATGTATATCGATATGTATGTTTTATTTCGGCTTTATACCTACTATGAATTTACTTTCACTCAATGCTAGCATCATGTTAGTTGTTATAAACTGGTAACCATTGACCTGTTGATCGAATGGGAAGGGTATCACCTAGTGAAAGTTATATCGTCTTGCCTAACCCCTCTGTTGGGCGCCATCGCGACCTGAATTAGGGATTTGGGTCGTGACAACGTGGTATCAGAGCCTTAGGTTCACGTAGTCTTACGAGTCACGGGCAAACCTAGTAGAGTCTTGCGGATCGGTACGGAGACGTCTGTACTTATCTTCAGGAGGCTATAGGGTGTTAAGAAACTCCTTTTGTTCATATCTGATCGTGCAACCGATGATGTACTCAAACCTGTTCTTCTATTCTCTCACAGATGGTGAGGACGCGTGCTTCACATGTTCCTGATCTAGGAGAGGCTGNTAAGAAACTCCTTTTGTTCATATCTGATCGTGCAACCGATGATGTACTCAAACCTGTTCTTCTATTCTCTCACAGATGGTGAGGACGCGTGCTTCACATGTTCCTGATTTAGGAGAGGATGTTACCCCCGCCGCTCGAGGTCGTGGTAGGGGCAGGGGTAGGGCTTCTGTTCGTAGTAGGGGGCGAGGGTTTCCCAGAGCGGTACCGGTTGCACCAGTTGAGGATCCTTATGTTGAGGAGCAGGATGAGCTACCTCCAGTAGCTCCACCACCCGTTGATTTTATGACGACGCCAGGCTTCCAGGAGGTCATGGGCCGTATGCTGAGGTTCATGGATACTATGTCACAGACGAGTGTACTTCCATCAGATCCTGCTGCTTCGTAGGCAGGAGGGGAGTTCAGACCCCTACCGCCCAGGCTACAGAACCAACAACAGCAGTACATCGTACTCCAGATATTCCACCAGTGGTTGGGGTTCAGCCTGGGGTGGCAGCATCGGAGCCCAGGCCAGTTGCAGAGATAGACCAGCAGAAGCTGCTGGGTAGGAGGACCCAGCTTCGCCCTCCGACCTTTCGGGGGTGAGCGAGGAGAGGATGCACAAGATTTTATCGAGAGGTGTAGGGACAGACTGTACAACATGAGGATATTAGAGTCACACGGGGTAGATTTCACGACATTTCAGCTTGAGGGCAGAGCTCGCCGATGGTGGCAGTCATATGTTCTCAGTAGGCCAGCAAGGTCGCCACCGGTTACTTGGGAGTAGTTTATTCAGTTGTTTTTGGACAGATACATTCCACCATCTGAGAGAGAGGAGCTTCGAGGTCAGTTTAAGAGGTTAGAGTAGGGGCAGATGTCTGTGTCAGATTATGAGGCCAGGTTCTTAGAGTTGTCTCGCCATGCTCTCATGATATTACCCATAGATGCTGAGAGGGTTTGACGGTTTGTGGCAGGCTTACATCCGGGAATCAGGACTTCCATGGCCAGAGAGGTAGAGATGGGTACCCCATATCAGCTCGTAGTCGAGATTGCTCGACGTATCGAGGGTTACCGTGTGAGGGGCAGGGAGCAGGGTCAGCAAGGTCAGCAGGACAAGAGGGCCAGGTTTGTAGGCGACTTCAGAGGGGCTCCAGCAAGGGCCAGGGGTCAGTACGGAGGTGTCCAGTTCAGCAGGCCTTCCTATTCAGCACCTCTAGTACCTCCTAGGGTTGTTCCAGTCAGGCCCCAGTTTAGCGCCATGCCCGAGCGCTCCTATCATCCTTCAGCCATCCAGAATGCGCCAGCAGTTATTCTAGCCATCAAAGATCCTCCAGTTCTTATCCCAGTGCTTTACCAGGGGATTCACACCGCTCTTCAACTAGTCAGGGTTCCTCCTCTTCAGGGCAGTCAGTCAGGAAGGAGTCGTTCAGATCCAGTTCGTCCTGGGAGAGCTCAGTCAGCGTGTGCTCCAGCCAGATTTTATGCTATTCCAGCCAGGGCAGATGCAGTGTCATCAGACGCCGTGATTACAGGTATTATTTGGGTCGGTGGTAGAGAGGCTTCAGTGCTATTTGATCCAGGGTCTACATATTCTTATGTTTCAGCATTATTTTCCCATTCTGTGGATGTTAGTTGCGAGTCTTCGGGTTCTCCCTTGTATGTATCCACTCCTGTGGGCGACTCTGTATTGGTAGACTGGGTCTACCGGTCTTGTGTGATTACCTTCTGTGAGTTTGAGACCAGAGTCGACATGTTGTTGCTTGATATGGTTGATTTCGAGGTCATCTTGGGCATGCATTGGTTATCCCCTCATCATGCTGTCTTGGATTGCCATGCCAAGACAGTTACATTATCCATTATTGAGTCGCTGAGGTTAGAGTGGAAGGGTGCTTCAGTTAGTGCCTTCGGCCGAGTCATTTCCTTCATAAAAGCTCGGCACATGGTCGAGAAAGGGTGTATGTCTTATCTTGCTTATGTGCGGGACACCACCGCAGAGTCTCCTACCCTTGATTCAGTACCTGTCGTTCGAGAGTTTCTGAATGTGTTTTCTTCAGATATTCCAGGCATGCCTCTAGATCGAGATATAGACTTCTGCATTGATTTGGCTCCAGATACTCAGCCTATTTCTATTCCCCCTTATCGTATGGCCCCTAAGGAGCTAAAAGAGTTGAAAGAGCATCTTGAGGAGTTGTTGGCCAAGGGGTTTATTAGGCCGAGCGTGTCGCCGTGGGGTGCTCCAGTACTATTTGTGAAGAAGAAGGATGGGTCTATGCGGGTATGTATTGACTACCGCCAGTTGAATAAGGTGACCATCAAGAACAAGTATCCTCTACCGCGCATTGATGATTTGTTAGATCAGCTATAGGGTGCTCGTGTATTCTCAAAGATTGATCTGAGGTCGGGTTATCACCAGTTGAAGATTCGGGCTTCTGATGTCCCGAAGACTGCATTTCACACCAGATATGGCCACTATGAGTTTTTAGTGATGTCATTTGGCTTGGCTAATGCCCCAGCAGCATTTATTGACTTGATAAATATGGTGTTCAGGACATATATCGACTCCTTAGTTATTGTTTTCATTGATGACATATTGATCTACTCCCGGAGCCTGGGAGAGCACGAGCAGCATTTTAGAGTTGTACTTCAGACCTTGCGAGAGCACAAGCTATATGCTAAATTCTCCAAGTGCGAGTTTTGGCTGGAGTCCGTGGCATTTCTGGGGCATGTGGTTTCAGGTGAGGGTATTAAGGTTGATCCACAGAAGATTGAGGCAATTTAGAGTTGGCCACGTCCTACGTCAGCTTCAGAGATCAGAAGTTTTCTGGATTTAGCAGGTTATTACCGTCGATTCGTGGAGGGATTCTCTTCTATTGCCGCTCCACTGACTAGATTGACTCAAAAGAATGCTCCATTTCAGTGGTCCGACGATTGTGAGGAGAGCTTTCAGAAGCTCAAATCGGCATTGACTTCAGCACTAGTGTTATCATTGCCTTCTGAGTCTGGAGTGTATAAAGTGTATTGCGACGCCTCGCGCATCGGGTTGGGATGTGTATTAATTCAGGATGGCAAGGTTATTGCTTATGCTTCGCGGCAGCTGAAAGTTCATGAAAAGAATTACCCTGTGCACGATTTAGAGTTGGCGGCGATTGTTCATGCTTTGACGATATGTCGACATTATTTGTACGGTGTATATTGTGAGGTCTATACCGACCACCACAACCTGCAGTACTTACTCAAGTAGAGGGACCTTAATTTGAGGCAGCGGAGGTGGCTTGAGTTGTTGAAAGACTATGATCTCACTATTCTGTATCACCCAGGCAAGGAAAATGTGGTAGCAGATGTCTTGAGTAGGCGGGCAGATAGTATGGGTAGTTTGGCCTACATTGCAACTGAGGAGAGACCTTTAGCCGGGGACATTCAGTCCTTGGCCAATCGCTTGGTGAGATTGGATCTTTCTGAGCCTCGTCGAGTTCTAGCTCATGTGTTTGATTAGTCTTCATTATTGGGGGAGATTAAAACTCTACAGTTTGATGATCCACGTCTAGTAGAGCTACGGGATATGGTGGTCCAAGGTTGGGCCAAGGAGATTACTTTAGGCGAGGATGGTGTTCTGCGACTCCGGGGCCGATTGTGTGTTCCTAATGTTGATGGCCTGAGGGATAGGATTGTAGCAGAGGCTCACAGTTCTCGGTATTCTATCCACCCAGGAGCTACGAAGATGTACCGTGATTTGAAGCAGCACTACTGGTGGAGGCGGATGAAGAAAGACATTGTTCAGCATGTGGCTAGGTGTCTTAATTGTCAGCAGGTTAAGTACGAGCATCAGCGACCAGGAGGCTTGTTTCAGCAGATGCCCATTCCTCAGTGGAAATGGGAGCGTATCACGATGGACTTCGTGGTTGGGTTACCTTGGACTTTGCGGAAGGTTGACGCGATTTGGGTCATTGTGGATAGACTGACCAAATCAGCACATTTTATTCCCGTGGCTACTACTTATACTACAGAGAGGCTGGCTCAGATTTACCTTCGTGAGATAGTCCGGTTGCACGGTGTTCCGGTGTCTATCATTTCAGATCGGGGTCCTCAGTTCACTTCGCACTTATGGAGAGCTTTGCACAGCGAGATGGGTACTCAAATAGACCTCAGTTCAGCATTTCACCCTTAGACTGATGGTCAGTCAGAGCGTACAATTCAGATTTTTGAAGATATGCTCAAGGCTTGCGTGATTGATTTCGGGGGTCAGTGGGATTAATTCTTGCCCTTAGCAGAGTTTGCATACAATAATAGTTATTAGTTCAGCATCGAGATGGCTCCATTTAAGGCTTTATATGGTCGGTGATGTCGTTCTCTGATTGGGTGGTTTGAGCCTGGCGAGGCCAAACTACACGGTACAGATCTGGTCAGAGATGCCTTGGAAAAGGTAAATATTATTCAGGAAAGGCTCCGTACAGCACAGTCTAGGCAGAAGAGCTACGCGGATCGGCGGGCATGTGATGTAGCATTCATGGAGGGAGATAAGATTATGTTGAATGTCTCGCCGATGAAGGGCATTATGATATTCGGAAAGAAAGGAAAGCTGAGCCCCAGATTTATAGGTCCTTTCGAGGTGCTGAAACGGGTTGGAGAGGTTTCTTATGAGCTTGCTTTGCCTCCAGCCTTATCAGGAGTTCACCCATTCTTTCATGTTTCCATGCTTCGGAGTTATCACGCCGACTTCTCACACGTGGTTGATTATAGCACTATTTAGTTAGATGAGAAGTTCGGCTACGAGGAGGAGCTAGTGGCTATTGTCGGTAGGCAAGACTGCCAACTGAGGTCTAAGATAGTTTCTGCAGTTAAGGTCCAGTGGAGGGGCCAACCAATTGAGAAGGTGACTCGGGAGTCCGATCAGGACATGTGGAGCAGATATCCACAGCTATTCAGCACTCCAGGTATGCTTCTAGTCTTGTTCGAGGACGAACGTTTGTTTAAGAGGGGGAGAATGTAACGACCCAGTCGGTCGTTTTGCGTATTAAGATCCCGTTTCCTTAAATGAAACCTTTTATAGCGTCTATTCGTGCTTTATGACTCGCGGGAGCGGGTGGTTCGGGATTTGGGGATGATTTGGATGGTTTAGGAACACTTGGTTCCTTAAGGCTGGCCTATTTGGCCAAGTTTGACTTCGGTCAACATTTTGAGCAAACGACCTCGAAATCGAATTCTGATAGCTCCCGTAGCTCCGTATGATGATTTCGGACTTGGGCGTATGTTCGGCTAGGGTTTCTGATAACCCGAGAGCGTTTCGGCGCCCGGAATGGAAATTAGGATTTCCTTAAGTTTAGAATTTGGCCTGGAACGAGACTTAATGCTATCATGGTCCGAATGGAATTCCGGGACCGGCAATAGTTCCGTATAGTCATTTACGACTTGTCTGCAAAATTTGGGGTCATTCCTAGTAGTATAGACTCGTTCACCGCAATGCCATGAATTCTAGAATTCCAAAGTTCTTAAGTTTGAATAATTTGATTTTGGGGTTGAGTTTTGAGTTCCGTTGTTGTTTTTCATGTTCCGAAAGTTCGAGCGAGTCCGTATCATGAATATAGACTTGCCGGGACTTTTGTACGGGGTCCCGGGGGGCTCGGGGGTGGTTTAGACCCCCGGGAGCTAAGTTAGAAAAACCAGAAAAATCCCTGTCTGGTTTCCTTCTTTGCGATCGCAGAGGGATAATTGCGATTGCAGAGAGGAATTTCTTCTGGGCTAAATTTTTGTGCTCTGTGAACACAGACATCACCGTGCGATCGCATAAGTCTCTCCCCCCACTCTCTGCAAATGCAGACCTTACTCCTGCGATCGCATAAGCCTAACTCCTCACTCTCCGCGATCGCAGGCCCCACTATGCGATCGCATAGTGTTGTTTGGGGGCCCAGGGCCATTTGTTCTCCGCGATCGCATACCTCCAGCCGCGATCGCAGTGGTCTGGCAGCTTGGTCTCTACGATCGCAGGCCTGATGCCGCGATCGCGGTGAAGGTTTTCCTGGGCAGTACTTAAATGTCCAATTACGGGGTTTCTTCTTTATTTTCAAATACCCAACCTCCATTAAAGCTCCTAAAAGTTGGGGAAAAGCTGTCCAAGGTCAAGTTCCTCAAGGTTAGTGTAATTTCCTCTCTAAATTCATGGATTAATTATGGAATTCCAACTAGGTTACCTATTAAAATATCAAATCATGGGAAAATTGGGTAGAAAATTTCTAGGGCTTTGATAATTAGTGAACTACTCCTTTTTAGCCATGAATTCCTAAATAAATTATGTAATCACGATCCTTAGGCTTCGGGTAATTCATTCCTTCGAGAATTTTCAAAATCCGAACGCGTGGGCTCGGGGTCGAAATTTCAAAAACCTTCAAGAATGATATATTTTGGAATATCTTGTTAATTCTTATTCCTAGAGCATGAATTAACTCAATTATTCTATGTTTGGCTAGTGGAGAGCCGTCAGGAGAAGTTTCGGAAATTCGAGCGCATCTTTAATCCGATCCTTGGTCCGAGGAGTGCTTTTATCGAGGTGAGTCTCCTTTCTAACCTCGTAAGAGGGAAATTGTCTCTCTAGGTAGCCTTGTTTGCTATGTGATCTTGTTTGTGGGCTACATACGCACCGAGTGACGAGAGTCCGTACGTAGTGGCTATTACTGTTTCGTCCGGGTAGCTAGGACACATCATGCTCTTTGTTTTCCTCTGTTGTAGCATAGTTATGACTTGTATACTTGTGTTATTGGTATTGTTGTCTTTGAACGTTATGATACTTGGCTTGATTTAAGGGTGATAAGAGGGACACGACAGATTGATTATTGACTATATTATGGGATCCGGTCGTACGCCACGGCAAATTGATGATTGGCTATATTATGGGATCGGGCCGTACGACACGGCAGATTGATGATTGACTATATTATGGGATCGGGCCATACGCCTTGACAGATTGATGATTGATTTTATTATGGGATCGGGCCGTACGCCACGACGAGATTGAGACTACCAGGGTGGGATCAGGCCGTACGCCACGGCGAGATTGAGACTACCAGGGTGGGATCGGGCCGTACGCCACAGCGAGATTGAGACTACAAGGGTGGGATCGGGCCGTACGCCACGGCGAGATTGAGACTACCAGGGTGGGATCGGGCCGTACGCCACAGCGGATACCAAACTTTATTTATTTGGGATTGTTATTTGATTCGAGTTACTAATGTACTTGAATATTTGTTTTACTTTCCTGCAGTTTCTTCACATCCTGCTTACTTTACGATTGTTAGACCTTAGTGAGTATCGAGTCGACCTCTCGTCACTACTTCTTCGAGATTAGACGGGATACTCACTGGGTACATATTTATATATATGTACTCATGCTGCACTTTCTTTCCTTTTCATGTACTTGACTGTACAGGTCCGGAGGCTGGTCCATCTGATTTTCAGGCCGGTGCCAGATATTGATAGCGTGGTTATACTTCACGATGAGTTGCTTTCCTGACGACTTCCTAGCAGCGTCCGAGAGTTTCTTAGTTATGTTCTCTGTCTATTTCACTCAGACTGATACCATGTACATATTGTAGTCATTGTATATTCAGTAGTTTCCCGTGACACTCGTGACACTAGTTCCTGGCACACACGCGGTATTTATATTTTTGGGGTTTTGGGATGTATATCGATATGTGTGTTTTATTTCGGCTTTATACCTACTATGACTTTACTTTCACTCAAGGCTAGCATCATGTTAGTTGTTATAAACTGGTAACCATTGACCTGTTGATCGAATGGGAAGGGTATCACCTAGTGAAAGTTATATCGGCTTACCTAACCCCGCTGTTGGGCGCCATCGCGACCTGAATTAGGGATTTGGGTCGTGATAGTTGCCTAAAATAGTAAAGAAAAACGGCTACAGAACTACTGTTATTCAAAACTTAAGCTAATTTTATCAAAAAAAGTTTATTTATACACATGTGAAATTTTTGAACAAAATTGCCCTTTCAGAGATTCTGCGGTTGCAAAATTCTATGTGCGGTTCACACTTTTCTTCAGCTCTTGAAATGATTTGGTTATGCGTCCGCAGAATTCTGCACTGCGGCCACATCTCTTGAGTTCTGCGGACCGCATAATTCTGGGTGAGACCGCATATTTGATTTCTGCGACGGTACAATTATATTGCAGTCTGTAATTCTTGTTCGTCTTGAATTCCCAACTATCTTAACCTTGACTTCTGCAGCCGCATATTTATTGTGTGGTCCGCACTTTACACTGTAACACTGTCGATTCTTCTTCATGTTATGTGGCCGCACATAGAATTCTGCGGTCCACACTTTAGATTTTTGTGTTTGATTTTTGTCCTTGTTCAAAAGCACTCCTCTTGAGTTGGATTTCATCGTAATGGCTCATATTCCAATACTCCTGCAAGTAAGCATATTTCATCAGTTTCCGGGAATACCTTTAAACATTTTTGAAAGAGGGCTCCAGTTGGCCGTTCTCTGTATCTACTCCAGTTGGGAGTCTATCGTGTCTGCACAGGTTTATAAGGGTTGTGTCTTCATGATACGTGGTCAGGGCGCCATGAACGATCTCATTGAATTGGGGATGGTTTTGATGTAATTATGGGAATGGATTGGCTTTATTCATGTTTTTTATGCTCGATTGCCAAACTAGAACTGTGACGTTTGAATTTCCAAATGAGCCAGTTGTTGAATAGAAAGGGGATAATGTGATGCCAAAAGGTAGGTTTATTTCTTACCTTAAGCACACGAAGATGATTAATAAGAGGTGTATCTATCATTTTTTCTAGGTTACGGACACTGATGCTGAAGCACTTAGACTCGAGTCTGTGCCAGTGGTGAATTAATTTTTGGAGGTCTTCCCTGATGAGCTCCCTGAGATTCTGCCAGACAAGGAGATTGATTTTTGGATTGATGTGAGGCCAGACACGCAGCTTATATCTATTCCACCCTATAGGATGGCACCAACAGAATTGAAAGAGCTAAAGGAACAATTGAAAGATTTTTTAGATAAGTGTTTCATCTGACTGAGTGTGTCACCATGGGGCGCACTGGTTCTCCTTATGAGGAATAAAGATGGATCACTGAGGATGTGCATTGACTACCGACATCTCAACAAAGTCACAATAAAAAACAAGTACCCTAACGAGGAATAGATGATTTGTTTGATTAGTTACAGGGTGCAAGGTCTCCAAAATTGATTTACGGTCCGGGTACCACCAATTGAAGATCAGGGAGCAGGATATTCCGAAAATAACTTTTAGGACCCGGTATGGGCTCTTTGAATTTCTGGTAATGTCTTTTGGGATAATCCCCAGGAGCTTTCCTTTGTGATAGTTTTTATTGATGATATTCTTGTGTATTCATGAGGTCGAGAGGACTATGTCGATTATATCAGGGCAGTTTTGCAGACTCTTCATCAGCACCCATTGTACGTGAAATTTTCAAAATGTGAATTTTGTCTCGAATCTGTCACATTCTTGGGTCATGTTGTCTCCAGTGAAGGAATTAAAGTCCAACCTCAATAGATTGCAGCGGTGAAGAATTGGCTTAGACCTACAACGCCAACCGAGATTTGCAATTTCTTGGGCTTAGCAAGGTATTACAAGAAGTTTGTGGAGGGGTTCTTTACTATTGCCTCTCCGTTGACTAAATTGACTCAGAAAGCGGTTAAGTTCCAATGGTCCGATGCTTGTGAAATGAGCTTCCAGGAGTTGAAATCATGATTGACTATGGCGCCGGTGTTGACCCTACCAGAGGGTATATTCGGGTTTGTGGTAGGGGTGTTCGTGGTTCGATTTGGATCGATTTTTCCCCAAAAAGAAACCAAACCAAGTAAGTCGGTTCTTTGAATATTGGAACCAAACCAAACCAATTAAGTCATTTTTTATCAATTACTCCCTCTGTTCCAGTTTATCTGCACCTATTTCCTTTTTGGTCCGTTCAAAAAAGAATGACCCCTTTCTAAATTTGGAAATAATTTAGCTTAAACTTACAATTCTACCCTTAATGCGAAGCTTTTATGACCACATAAATACTCTGGGCCCTTTTTTAACTTGTTTAGGACCACAAATTCGAAAAGTCTTTATTTTTTCTTAAACTCCGTGTCCCATCAAACATGTTCACATAAATTGGAACAAAGGGAGTATGTTTTATCGGTTTATGTTGATTTTTCGGTTTTCTATTGGTCTTTTTCTTAAATATGAGACATACACTACTAAACACATATTTCAGCGAGTACATTTTCAATGTAATACTATCCAATCAATTGCGCTTTGACTAATCTACCTAACACATATTCCGGCGAGTAGATTTTCGGTTATTTTTCTATTATATCCGAAGCCAAAACAAATTTGAACGGTTTGAAAAATTCAAAACCAAAACCAAACCAAACCTAAAGAGTATCATTTTTTAGTCGGTTTGGTTCGGTTTATGGTTTGGTTCAGTTTTTCAAAATTTTATGAACATCCCTAGTTTGTGGTATATTGTGATGCTTCAAGGATCGGGCTTGGGTGTGTATTAATGCAAGACTGCAACGCTATAGCCTATTCTTCTAGGAAACTCAAGAATCATGAAAAGAACTATCCAACACTTGACATAGAACTTGCGACAGTGGTTTTTGCATTGAAGATATGGCATCATTATTTTTATGGGGTCCATGTGGATGTATTCACGAACCACAAGATCTTTCAATATATTTTCAAACATGATAAGCTGAATCTGAGGCAGAGAAAATGGCTTGAGTTACTCAAGGATTACGATATCGATATTCTATATCACCCGGGGAAAGCCAATGTGATGATAGATGCTCTTAGCCGCAAATCTATGGGTAATTTGGCTCACATGGAGGCATGTTAGAGGCCGTTGGCCAAGGAGGTTCACCAGTTAGCTTGCTTAGGCTCACACTTCTAGGTATCCCATGCACCTGGGATCTACAAAGATGTATCATGATCTCAAGGAAGTCTATTGGTGGATTGACATGAAAAGGAATGTGGCGGACTTTGTGGAAAGGTTTCCAAATTGTCAGCAAGTAAAGGCCGATAACCAACGGCCTGGTGGGTTGGCACAGAACATAGAAATTCCAATGTGAAAGTGGGAAATGATTAGTATTGATTTTGTGGTGGACTACTGCATACTCTACGCAAGTTTGACTCAAATCGGGTGATTGTGGATCGACTCAAGACATCATCACACTTCTTGCCAATTAAATCTACCAACACAACAAAACAATATGCTTGGTTGTATATCAAGGAAATATCCAGGATGCATGGCACTCTAGTTTCTATCATCTCCTATCGAGGAGCTCAGTTCACGTCTAAGTTTTGGAAGATATTTCAGCAAATTTTGGGTACTCATGTGAATCTTAGTACAACCTTCCATCCACAGACCGACGGGTAGACAGAGCATACTATTCAAACGCTTAAGGATATGTTGCGTGCTTTTGTTCTTGACTTCAAGGGTAGCTAAGATGATCATTTTACACTCATAGAAGTTTCTTACAACCATAACTTCCATGCTAGTATTCAGATTGCACCATTTGAGGCGTTATGTGGTAGGAGATGTAGATCTCCCATTCGGTGGTTTGTGATTTGGGAAACTGAGTTGATAGGACCTGACCTTGTGCATCAGGATATGGAAAAATTTAAAATCATTAAGGAGTGGTTGAAAGCTTCTCAGAGTCATCTAAAATCCTATTCGGATGTTCGTCGCAGATACTTAGAGATAAACGAAGATGATTGGGTATTCTTGAAGGTTTCCCCCATGAAGGGTATAATGCAGTTTGGAAGGAAGGGAAATTGAGTACGAGATATATTGGGTCGTACAAAATCATTCAGAGGATTGGTCAGGTGGCGTACAAGCTTGAGCTACCACCCGAGATGTCATTAGTGCACCCGATATTTCATGTGTCTATGTTGAAGAAGGTAGTTGGATATCCGTCAGCTATTGTGCCGGTTGAGATCATTGAGGTTAGTGAAGAACTATATGAACAAATTCCAGTTTCTATCCTTGATAAGCAAGTCGAAAAGTTGAGGAATAAAGAAATGGCCCCCGTGAAGGTGTTATGGCAAAACTAGTAGGTTTAAAAGGTTACTTGGGAGGCCGAGGAAGGGATGAAAAAGAAGTATCCTTACTTGTTTGTATAAGCTATGTAACCTTTTTATAAAACTGTCGCCTATGGATTTTTGTATCACTTGCTCAGTTAATTCAATAGTGTTGTATTCTAAATATAGTGTAAGTGAGGCCACAATTGGTGTTGTTATGATCTATGCTACGTCATTGGATTATGTATATGTTTTAAGGATGTGTTTCTAGGGCTCTCTGACAGGCGGATACCAGTTATAGGGAAAACTCTGGAAAAAGGTTTGGAAGTTTAGGGAGTTAGTCAAAATTTGGGGCTGGTGGTGTGTGGTATGAAAAATGAGTTGCAGAGGATGCTAATAGTGAACCTTGACCCTCATTCGAGGACGAATGATCTTACGTGGTTGAGGATGCAAGTCACCATGAATATTTTCCTAAAAAAGGGGGTTCTGTGATGCCAGGGTAGGCATAGAGGTTGGTTCGGACTTTTTGGATTGAACAGTGCACTGGGGAGTTGAAGGAAAATATTTTGCAAGGTTGGGCAATCACTATGCATGCCGTAGAATGGCCGCAGAGTGAAGCAGCTATTCGGGCCATTTTTTATCTCAATTTCGCGGCTAGTGATGCGACCGCATAACCATTTCACGGGCCGCACTTTTATCGCATAATCAGCCTTGGAATTATTGCGAAGGGAGGTTTTGTGGCGCATTATGCGACCGGAAAACATGTTTGCAGGACGCATAATGGCGGCAGAGTGAAGCAGGCTAGCCTAGTTATGAGGCTTCATTGAGTGCTTAGAGTGGGGGAGTAACCTTCAACCTATTATCCATAAATTCTTGCTCAATCATTAAAGTTTAACAAGGAAAGTCTTCATTATAAAGGTAAGAATCTATGCCCTAACTCTTAATTTCGAAAATCTACAAACAAGGGAGTAATTAGCAAGACAAGTTTTGGGTGTGGGAGTTTTTATCTTGCATGCATGTGTTACCAAACAATGTAGGAAGTTTGTGATCTAAAAATGGTAGAGAAGGGATGATGGAATCTTTCGAAAAAGGGTCTTAAAAAAACCTTAATGCACGCCTAGTGTTTGATAATATGCTCAAATGAGCTAGAATCATGATCATCTTCTTTATTTTGGTTCAACTTGTTTTATTCCTAAAATAGATTGAAGTTGGTAAGAATTCCGAAATGTTTTAATTTTTAAGGAATATCAACTGAGGTATGTTAGCTTAAACCCTTTCTTAGAATTGAATTCCACAGTGTTCATGTAAGTTACGTAAGACCCTAGTTTATCATTACAAAACCGGTTATCCCAAGCAATCATGTGTTGAGAGATACATGTTCAATATGTGTTCCAAATGCATTTACTCATGCCATGTTATCTTTGGAGTATATATTCAAAGTTTTGATTGTGTGTGTTATAATTATTACGATTTCAAGTTATGCTTGAGTGAATGTTATCATGCCAAATCATGTGAACAAAATCTCTATCTGTCTAATACTCTAAATTGCTCTCATATGTACCTAAAATACTTGAACTGAAGAGTCTTGTTGTCTTTAATGGTGATGGTGTGTGAAAATGAAAAAGAGAGCATGAAACATGAAATTCGGCCAAGTGCCAAGAACAATATTAAAATTGTGGCCATAAGTGCCAAGAACGATATTACAATTGTGGCCATAGCATGTATCTTTAATAAATACAAGTGGTTACATAGCAGGTAGCATTGACCAGCGATAGAAATACACCTTCCTCCTAGCAAACTTGGTGAGCCCCACCTCATTCCGGGGACATGTATCTTTTGCACATTTTGTTATCATGTTTTGAGGTATAGCCGGAGCCTTGTACCCGACTCTATCATTGTACTTCTTTGTATCTTTTAAGGGTTCCGCAGACATTGTGTGGGTTATACGTCGGTTTCGGGGGAAGTCAAACAATTCATGATTTTCTTTGAATGAATCACTTTTTCCACTTTAACCCATAAAAAATGTGTGTATTTTGAGATATTAAAAATCAATAAACTAATAGAAAGGTTTTGGTATTGTATTCATGATCTCCCAATTTCCTAATGAATGAATTTATGTTACCTCATTTTCATGAGTAAGTTTGGGTAGAAAGTATCTAATAGGCTTGTTCGGCCGGGTTCAATCGGTTGAGCGCCGGTCGCGCACCCTGAGTTTGCGGCGTGACAAACTTGGTATTAGAGCCTAAGGTTTAAATGTGTCCTAGGATGTCTCAGAGACGTGTCTAGTAGATTCCTCCTTATTGGTGTGTTGTCGACCACCTCTATAAGTAGGAGGCTACTTGGACATTTTGGAATAATACCCTTCTTTAATATTCTGGATCGTGTGATGAAATAGATTGTGAAACTGCTCCTCTTCTAACTCGTGCATTTCTTTAACTTTTAGTACATGACACCTAAGAAGACAGCAAAAACTGGCCAAGGAGCCAATACTGCCCCACGAGTGGCAGTTGACCCTTTATTCGATGAAGTGGGTGAGTATTCAAGGGGCGAGGATATTCCCCCGACTGCTACCTTGCCTGGTTCCACTACACCTGACCAGCCTACGCTAGTTCCTACACCCACTGAGGGTGCAAAGATTCCTCCAACTGATATTATGGTTCCACCTACAGCCCCTACTTCTGATTCAGATATTTCTAACGGGGATCTTAGGGGAGCCATATAGATGCCGATACATATAGTGTCTTCTCAGGCCCTGAGGTCAAATGTTGCACCCACTTATTCTGGCCAACGAGGGGATTCTAGTTGTTCCAGGGTGAACAAGTTTTATCAGTTGGATCCTCTGGTGTTCACGGGTGCTAATACCGAGGATGACCCACAAGACTTCATTGATGAGATGCATAAGACTCTCCGTGTTATGCGCGCTACTGAGAAAGAGGGAGTGGAGTTGGCCGCCTACCATCTGAATGGGGTGTCCTATTCTTGGTTTGAACTGAGAGAGGACTCTCGGGAGAAGGGGGTCCCTCTTGCGAGGTGGAGTGAGTTTGGTGACGCTTTTATGGACCATTTCTTTCCTGCCGTGACTAGGGAAGCTTGTGCCGCAAAGTTTGAGACCTTAAACAAGGTAGTAAGAGTGTGTGGGAGTACCACATGGAGTTCGCGTGCCTGTCACAATATGCCGTTCTCATGTTGCCTACTCTAGAGGCTAGAGTGCGTTGGTTTGTGAAGGGCCTTAGCCACTTGGTTATTAATGAGGCTACTACATCTTCTTTGAATTCCGATATGAACTGTGGGAATATGGTAGCATTTTCTCAAGCCATAGAGTACTTTAAATTGAAGAACAGAATGGAGCGAGAGGGCAACTACAAGGCCCTGTTCGCGGGCAACATTGGGGAGTCAATTAGTGGGGGAATATTAGCTTTTAGGGGAGGGTCATCAGGGCCATCCTAGTCTTTTGCTCAATCTTAAGCCATTGCACTGCTAGCGGGCCCAATCAGCAGTAAGGGAGTCATTTCAGGCCCAATTAGGGCAGTAGGGGACCTCTCCAGCAGAGCCGATCAGGAGGGATTCCAGCAACAACGGAGGCCCCCATGCCCCAGGCGTGGGAAGAGGCACTTGGGGATCTGCCACATGGACCTAACTATATGTTATGGGTGCATATTGAGGGGTCATATGCAGAGAGAGTGTCATTCATCCCACCAGGGTGCCGGCAGTGGCACATCACAACCATCCAGTTCTGCAGCTGCTACATCTTCAGCACCCTCTCCAGCTCGAGGCACTCCAGCACCAGCATGACGTGGTGCATCTAGGGATGGTGCGTAGAGTTCGGGAGGACCCAACTGTTCCTATGCTATGAGTGGTTGCCAGAGTGTAGAGTCTTCTCCAGATGTTTTCATAGGTATATTGATTGTCCAATCTCTTGACGTATATGTTCTTATTGTCCCAGTTCTACTTTGTCCTATGCTACCTCTTATGTTGCTATGGAATTTGGGATAGAATCGAAACAACTTCCTGAGATGTTCTCTGTATCTACTCCGATTGGCGAGTCTTTTTTGGCAGAACGGTTAGGGGTTGTGTTGTCACGGTACGTGATCGGAGCACCGTGGTCGATCTCATTGAATTGGGGATGTCCGATTGTGATGTAATTACGGGAATGGATTGGCTTTATTCCTGTTTTGACAAGCTCAATTGTTGAACTAGAAATGTGAGGTTTGACTTTCCAAATTAGCCAGTTTTTGAATGGAAGGGGGATAATGTGATGCCAAAAGGTAGGTTATTTATTACCTTAAGGACACGAAGATGATTAACAAGGGGTGTATCTATCATTTGTTCTAGGTTACGGCGCCGATGCCAAGGAACCTACACTTTAGTCTGTGCCTGTGGTGAATGAATTTTGGGAGGTCTTTCCTGATGAGCTTCCTAGTATTCCGCCAGATAAGGAAATTGATTTTGGGATTGATGTGAGGCCAGGCACGCAGCCTATATCTATTCCGCCATACAGGATGTCACTAACAAAATTGAAGGAGCTAAAGGAACAATTGAATGATTTGTTAGAGAAGTGTTTCATCTGACCGAGTGTGTCACCATGGGGTGCACCATTTCCCTTTGTGAGGAAGAAATATGGATCACTGAGGATGTGCATTGACTATCGAGAGCTTAACAAAGTCGCAATAAAAAACAAGTACCCATTACAAAGAAAAGATTATTTGTTTGATCAGTTACAGGGTGCTAGGTACTTCTCCAAAATTAATTTACAGTTCGTTTACCACCTGTTGAAGATGAGGGAGAAGGATATTCTGAAAACAACTTTGAATTTCTGGTAATGTCTTTTGGGTTAACAAATGCCCCGACAGCTTTCATGGATCTTATGAATCAGGTTTTTAATACTTTTCTCATTTCGTTTGTGATAGTGCTCTTTGACAATATTCTTGTGTATTCACGAGGTCGAGAGGACCATGCCGATCATCTCAGGGAAGTTTTGGAGACTCTTCATCAGCACCAATTGTATACGAAATATTTAAAATGTGAATTTTGGCTCAAATCTGTCACATTCTTGTGTCATGTTGTCTCCATAGAATGAATTGAAGTTGATCCTCAAAAGATTGCACCGGTGAAGAATTGGCCCAGACCTACAATGCCAACCGAGATTCGCAGTTTCTTTGGCTTTGCAGGGTATTAAAGGATGTTTGTAGAGGGGTTCTCTACTCTTGCCTATCTGTTGACTAAATAGACTCAGAAAGCGGTTAAGTTCCATTGGTCAGATGCTCGTGAAAGGAGCTTCCATTAGTTGAAATCAAGATTGACTACGACACCGGCGTTGACCCTGCCTGAGGGTACATATGTGTTTGTGGTATAATGTGATTCTTCAAGGATCGGTCTTGGGTGTGTATTAATGCAACACGGCAAGGTTATTATTTACCTTGAAAATGGTAATTACAATTATATTTGATTTTGTGGTTCTAAAAATATGTGATTTATCTTAATACCAGTTGTTAGGAAATAGATTCTAAGTGTGAGTTAAAGAAATGAGATAAGAGCAAAGGATAGTGGCGTTAAGCAAACCAAACAGTCGTGAGACGATTTCTCGAGCTGGCCGAAGCTGGGCCTTGAGGTCGAGCTAGTATGCTTAACTGGAGGCGATCGATGAAGAAATAATATCTTAGAGGGCCTCGAGGATAGCCTTTTATGATAAATGATGAACAATAAATGAAGAAACAATTAATGAAACACAATAAATGGAAGTAATAAATCAATGAAACAATTGTAGAGTATATTTAAGCTAGAGAGAAGAGAATGTTCTTGTATTGAATATCATGTGCCTAAAAAATGACAAGGGTCCCTTTTATATAGGAGGTAAAATTCCAACATAGTACATGTGTAATTATCACAAAGAAATGCAGCTGGTACAACTATTTAATGTCTTGGTACGGACTTGTACTATTCTTGTAGACTTGGTTAGCTCTAACCACGTGTCTTTGGGAATTTTCCGCTTTTCCATGATGGTCACCGATTTATACCACCCCGAGGTCGAGCGTGGGAAATCCTCGATATGCTCCCTCGGTGTCAAACCTCGAACTGTGCCCAGAACTCTCTGAAGACAAGCAATAGAATGCCATAGTATCATAAAATTGGACTCTCCAATTTTAGCCGTATACAGATAGTTCACGCGTTTCTTAGAATGAAATGATAAGAAACGACCTTGAATTCTTGCCTCTTTGATATCCCCATTATGAAGTCATCCATGTGAGGTCATTAAATAATGTGACAGAAAGGTTGCGCAGAGGTCGCTGTCAGCACGACTCCGAAGAGCCCACGAACCGCTATTGGTCGACCTTTCCGCTTCTCCAATATGCACGAAGCGATCCCTATAAATACTTCTATCTCCTTTCTTCCAAAATTTTACAATCCCTTAAAACTTTCAAATCTATTGCTTAACAGCTCTTGCCTCCATCTTTCTTCTGTGTTAACTCCTTCATCTTCTTGCTTTAAAACTTAGTTGCAACCATGGCCAAAACTTGCAAAACGGCCCCTCAGAAAGAGGGAACCGCTTCCTCGTCACGCCCATCTAAGGGAAAATGAAAAACACCTCCTAGTATCAAGCAGTGTATCCCTGGTCCCTTCGACACGATCTCCGATTTCACCATCGATAAACCCCCTTCGACACCGGGCCGATGCGAGCCCATGTCTCGTACATCAGTGTAGTAACCGAGGTAAAGAAGGTAAAGATAGATTATCGTTGGGGGGAAGTGGTGCAAGTAGAAATATCTTCGGCTGAGGAAAGCATAGTTACTCATAAAGCTGGCCCCTTATTGTATATACATACCCCTTCACTTTAGGCCCCGTAGATTCTTCTTCTCCACCGATTGATCCGGTGATTCTCGATTTCTGTCGTCAGTATCGAGTAAAGCTTGGTGAAATATATCCTTCTTCTGGATAATTTTCTACATGATTAGGTATCTCTCTAACATGGTCTAGGGAATGACTTTCACCCTCGATCACCTGATCAGATTGTATAGCCCTCGTCTCTATTGAGGGGGCTTTGGCAAGCTGCATCGTTGATATGCGAAGGCATTTTTTGCCTACATCAATGAAGACAAGGACCGGGGATGGATGAGCCGGATTTTTCAAGTTAGAACATCATACCTTATCCACGCTGAAAGGATGCCATTCTCGGAGGAATGGAACATGAAGCGTAAGTGTCCTTATATCGAACATGTTTTATCATCCTTCTTTCTTCTTTTGAGCTGACCCTTTTCTTTTTTGCTTGATTCTCTTTTGATTGTATAGCCACTTTGTGGTTCCCTAGAGCGTTCCAGGACCTCCTTGGGTGGGTGAAGCTTTTGGATTCTGCCCTTCCATATAACAAGCGCGTTTGGCCAAGACACGATGGCAGGCCAAGAATCACAACAAGCCCTTATTGTTGTTATTCCCAAATTCTTTATGAGTAACCTTCATGGCAGAATGTTTGATATCTCGCGCTTTGTGCAGGCCTCGGGGAGGCCTTTCAATGAGACCGCCTCCTCCTGGTGAAAAAGAGGCCTCGAAACCCGCCAAGGACATGAAGAGAAAGAAGGAGACGTCGGCGGAGTCTCCAAAGTCAAAGAAACCCAAGGCTCGAAAGCCTAAGACCGATGCCATGGTCTTGACTTCATCCGCTACGGCAAGTCTTCGTACTGAAGAAGAATATGACGACTGTCGCCCTTCGGTATAAAGGGTAAGACGAAGCGCTGACACTTCAAAATTGTTGGGAAGAAGACAGCCGAGTCGGAGGTGGCCGATGCGAACCCACCTAGTATTAATGAGACCCTCGAGGAGGGTTTGGGTGCAGTCCCCGAGACTTTCCTCGGGCAAGATACAATTCGTGCCGATGAACCCTCGATTGGCGAGTTCGGAGGGCCTGTTTCTGAAATTCTTCGGGAGCGAGAAGAAGCCCCGATGGAAGTTGATGTCGTAGGCGGCATTCAATCGGGCCCGCCATATTCTCCAATGGAGATAAGGCATGCCCAGAACAGGGATGTCGCCGATGTGGGGACCTCTTAAGGTGAGGATAACGCGTTCAGAGATTACTTCGTTATCATGAGGAGGATATCGACCTCGATGCCTTCGTTTCTCTCGAGGAGGTTGAAAATCTTCTAAAGCAGGTGATCTTCTTGACATAATACTTGTGCTTCAAGTTTTTATTTTTATCTTTCTAACTTTCCCCCTTTGTGCTATAAGTCAAGA
Source organism: Nicotiana undulata (assembly GCA_005239495.1). NCBI lineage: Eukaryota > Viridiplantae > Streptophyta > Magnoliopsida > Solanales > Solanaceae > Nicotiana > Nicotiana undulata. The sequence goes on from ML278986.1 coordinate 82,498, forward strand.
AAATGCATGACCAAGCCTTCTCTAAGCTACAAGATGAGTTGAATCATCGTGAGGAGGAGCACGAGAAGCTTACATCGGAGTCGAATGAGCTGAAGTCTCTATGTGCCCGAAAAGAGAAGGAGTTGATCGACCTCCGAGAAGTCTCAGACAAAGCGCTCCAGGAGAGGGCTAACTTCATCGAGCAGGTAATCTGTTATTCACGAATTTATCTTTCATCATCGTGGCTTGGTATTTGCAGATTGAGCAAAAGGATGCCTAGCGGGGCAGCTCCGGGAAGAGGTCATGGCCAAAGACGGCAAAATCCTCGAGCTGAAGTGACATAATGATACCGTGGCCTCGGAGAGAGACATTCTTCGAGGAGATCTAGCCTTGACCTAGGGTATTCTTCGAGGTGCTCGGGAGGAGGATGTTGCATTATCCGCAGCCAAGTCTGAGGCTGATGCGTTCGTCTCTTCATACAAAAGGGATGTTGCCGCCACAAATGATCAGGCCAGGGAGATATCCGAAGAGGACAACCACAAACTATCTCGGGCCATTGCTCACGCTCGTTTGCAATCTAGGAGGCAAGCCTTCGAGGAAGTGAATGCCAAAGGTGTCGATCTCTCTGCCGAGATTGATGAAGCCAGGGCCTTGGAGGAAGAATCAACAATTCCGACTACTTCGGATGAGGGCTCTGAAAGCGACTCGAGTAGTAGTGAGGGCGAAGAATAGACTTTGCTTTTTTGTTTTTTGTATATGGGCTCCTCAGGGGAGCTTTGTAAAAATACCTTTGTACATATATTTTTGGGATTGAAAAGAATCTCTTTGTCTAATGTCTTCAAAAATCTACCTTTTAATGTCTTGTGCAAAAGTTAACCTTTGAATTTGAATTTAACTCCTTCGAGCCTGGTCTTGGAGTAGTAGACACCTCCAAGATCGGACTATTCTGATTTCAGTTGCATGCTTCTCCGGGGTCGGATTAGTAAAGGGTCGATTTGACCCTCCGATCTTTCGATCGCTGCATGATAGCGTCATTATGATAAGACCGTGAACTGAACAAGGTGGACTTACTGGTACGCTTCCCAAGATGTCATAACAGCTTTTCAAGAGTTGGTTCTCCATTATAGTAAATGAAAAGTCGTCGCTTTCCTTATAAATATATCTTTCCTCTTCATTGAGGGCCTTGCTATTCTGCAAAATTAGTTTCTCTCTTTAGAGTTCTTTTTCTTCTCTCAGCTCTTCTGCCATTTTAGTTCAAAGCTTTCGCCCGAGCTGTCATCCTCTTTTACTTGCTGCAAACAGTCAATGCTGCTGTGCCCAATCCTGCTCATTGGGAAGAGGAAGGTTCCACCTCTACTTCTCTCTCAGTCGGTGGTACACCGCCAGCGTCTGGTGAGCTAACTTCGAGTTGTTTTTCCTCGAGGAAAGATATTACTCTAGAGAGACCTCTTCGATGTTCCGGGCCAGAGAGAGCATGCATCAAGGTTTATTCCATCAATAGAAGAGAGAGACACCTTGAGGCTGTGAGAAGAGACTATGGATGGGGAGAAGAGGTGGTGCTGCAGGTATTCTCTCAAGAAGAGGGTATCATGGCCCATGTAGAGGCGTTCTTGAACGTATATACGTACCGCTTTATGCTAGGCCCTCTCGACCGAGTCGTGCTCGAGTTTTGCCAAAAATATTGGGTTACCTTGGCCCAGGTTCACCCGTCGTTCTGGCGGATTGTGTTGATGATAAGATTTTTTGCTGAGAAGGTTGGGCTAGAGTTCACCCTTAGCCACCTCATTAGGCTGTATCAGCCTCTACATTATCGAGGTCTGATCACTCTACGACGTCGATCCACCAGGACATTTATGTCCAGTGATGGTGAAGATGGGGACCGAGGGTGGATAAGTTGGTTTGTCCGAGTGAGGAATGCTGATATTATTCCCACGAAGTTCCAACCGTTTCCTGAGAAATGGAATTCCACACGTAAGTGATATGTTGTACTTTGTAATTTTCTGTTTTTGTCAGAGTTAGACTCTATAAGGATGTTTTATTTCTTTTCTCTGCAGCGATCCCGTGGTTTCCATACGAGGTCCCCGACCTAGCGGATTTGACTCACAGAGTGGCAGCTTGTTCATCCTACGACAAGCGCAAGTGGTGAAATCTGTCGAAGGGCATATGGGAAGGAAACCAGCATGGTAAGTGTCACATGTTTCCTTTCTTGAGGAATACTTTTCTTTGTGTATATTAATTTCTTTGCTGCAGGCATTGGAGAATTTTTGGAGGTGAGACCGTGCCCTCTCGGGGAGGAGGACAAACCTTCGGCTTCAGAGCCAAGTGAAAATAATAAAAGGAAAAGATCCTCGAGGGACGAGTATGCTCAAAGTGAAGCGAGGCCTGCCCGGAGGCACAAAGAAGATGACATCCCTGCGGAAAACCTCGTATCGGCCAGTTCACAGACGGTAATGTAGCTGAAGGGGATGGCTGCACTTCGAGGGCTCGAGCTAAAAAATCTCCCGAGGATGTTAAGCTTGTTGAACTCGAGGCTTTTAACCTCGAGGGAGTGGCTCCGCAAAGGGGGAAGATCAACGATCTTTTACCACCATTTTCTTCTCCTTTTGAAGGTACTTCAAGGGATGTTTGGGGATAGGGGCCGCCTAAACCAAAAGGAGTCTCGAGTGACCACGTCCCCTCCCGGGATGGTTCAACTAGGGCCGATGAGACCAGACAAGTAGATGCACACTCGACTTTCGAGGAAGCTCAACGACTCTGTTCTGTGGTGAGCTTTGGTGACCTTTTGGTTTTTCAGCTTTATACTTTTGTTCTTCTAACTGAGCCTTCTTCCCCACAGGCCTTCGACAAATTCAAGTCCGAGTTGCTACGCTGTGAGGCTAGGTTGTGAAAAATCCTTGGACGGGAAGAAATCCTTCCGGCTTCTTTGTGATAAGAGAGCAAGAAAGTTGATATATATTTGATCAAAGTTGGATCGAAGCCAAGAGTACGAGGGCAACCTCGAGAGTCAGGTAACCTTTATTTTGAGGGTACACAAGCTTCCTTCTCCATCTTTAAAAGCTAACTATTTGGTATTTTAGTTGCAGAAAAAGACGAAGGCGCTGGAACGCCTTTGTGGCAAAGTCGTCAGGCCATTATAAGTGCAATGAGCTAAGGGCTCAGGTAGATGCCCATGTTGTGGCCAAAAATAATGCTTTTTCTAAGGCCTCTACCCTCTATATACAGCTCCGCAATGCCCAGAAAACAACTCGGTTCAAACGAGCAGAGTTGCTACGCTCGAAACAGATTTGTTAAAGATGAAGGTCGAGGTCGTGGACGCTCAGGCTGAAGCCGAAGAGGCTCAATCGAAGGCTGATAAGAAGGTTGCCATCTATCTAAAAGATGTTTCCGAAGCTCGCATGAAGCTGAGGAGGGCTTCTGATCGAGAGAGTAGAAGAAATGAATATGCCCGATGCAAATCCCGGAGGAAAACCCTCAAGGAGATCCATGCGAGGGGCTTTGATCACTCGGAGGAGATTGAACAAGCTAAGGTGGATGAGTATGACTCCAAGTTCCTTGTATCCGATAATGAGGATGAGGCCGACGAAGGAGCTGGTCCCAAGGAGGCCGATGGAGCCGTAGTCCCCGAGGGGAAAATAGACTAGGCTTTTACTTTCCAATTATTTGTATAGGGCTCTCAGAAAGCATTTTAAATCTATCCTTGTATCATTTCATATATACAAAAAGGAACCTTTCGGTTTTCCCTTTATATAAGTTTCCCTGTTTCAACTTTATATTTTGATGCTTGTCAGTGATTGGTTCGATGAGTCGGACTTCGAAATGGAACCCTTGGTTCTGGTGCTCGATCAGCAATAGTTGATAGCTAACCTCTTTAGGGCTCAGTCCTCGAGTCAATTCTTTACTCCGGCTCGTCGACCCTTAGGTTTTTAAATCGGCCCTGAGGCTTTTTAAGCTAGCCCTTAGGCTCTTACGCGTTTCCCCTTAGGCTTATTTTAGATCGGCCCTGAGGCTCTTTAGGTTGGTGCTTAGGCTATTACGCATTGGGTCGGTACGACCTCTAATATGGATATATCTTTCCCTCGTTAAAGACTTTTGAAGTTTTGGTGTTCGTCCGACTCTTTGATGGCTCGATAAGAGCCTCGATTATCTGCTGATATATGACGACATATGAGCACCTCGGGAGGTTTGCTCGGAGGCTAATTGTTTCGAATCCTTTTCATTGTTTGGAGTATATATGATCGAAGCTCTTTTGCTTATGTCGAGGGTAGCCTGATTAACTGGTTCTTTTCGAAGTATTTGAAGGCCTGTGATTTTATGGCGACGGTCAGACGTCTCCGAGTCGCGTTAGTTTGGCCGGAGTCATTATGTTTGTCCGTAGCCTTTTTCCCCGAGTGAAGGTGGCCTCGGTGTCTATATCGAGGGTATGCCTTTTTAGGGGTCTTACAAGTTCGGATATATAGCCTTGACTTAAGGATCGAGATTATGCCTTTTTGAAGGTCTTACAAATTTGGACATGCCTTGCTTGCGGTCTTACAGATTCGGGCATGCCTTGCTTGAGGTCTTACAAATTTGGGCATGCCTTTCTTGAGGTCTTACAGATTTAGACATGCCTTGCTTGAGGTCTTACAGATTTGATATTGCCTCATTGAGGGCTTATAGATTTGATATTGCCTCATTGATGGCTTATAGATTTGATATTGCCTCATTGAGGGCTTATAGATTTGATATTGACTCATTGAGGGCTTATAGATTTGATATTGACTCATTGAGGGCTTAGAAATGTTAAGCTCGATATTGTCTCATGGAGGTCTTATGGGTTCGAGTTCTTGGTTGCTTGATACACATTTGGTGTTGCCTCATGGAGGGCTTACATTGTTGAGCATGCCTCATCGACGTCTTATAGATTCGATGTTGCCTCATGGAGGGCTTACATTTTTTAGCATGCCTCATCGAGGTCTTATAGATTCGGTGTTGCCTTTTTGAGGTCTTATGAGCTCGGGGATGCCTCATTAAGGGCTTTCGATTTTGGGTTTGTATGGTTTGGTGAGTTGACTGTTGACGACAGTCCCGAGTGTTCGGGCGTTTTCGGCCTTGGGGCCGTTTCTTGCGAGAACATCGAACTTCTTCGAAGCATGAAGTGTTTTGATGATAAAAGATACTCCTTTGATTACTTGGTACAAGAATACATGTTTTAGCCTTCGAGGGTTCGATTATTCTACGCGGACACGGTTCATTTGATCGTTTGGTCCGATACATCATTCTCCTATCGAGTCCCTCTTTGGCATATTTTAATTTCTTCAAGGGGGTGATCTCCCGGGGGGATTCCCCCCCCCCCCAGTATTTGAGGTTGATTGAGGAGAAACCTTGAATACTTGATGAGTTTTCCTTAGGTAGCATATGGATGTTGCCTCATTAAAAACCTGGTCAGTAATACCCATTTGGGATAAAATCCGATCTGAGGGAAAAAGAGCGCAACACATGCTTTAAAACCTAAGGTCTTCGAGCTGGAGGGTGCTTCGATTCCTTCAATCGAATACCTGCACATAAGTTAGTGTAAAACGTAAACGAAAAGGGAGAGGGTTATACCTTAGCAGTAATGGCGTTTGAGCTTCGATATGCTTAAACTGCCTGTTTCGAGGATGCGGTATGGTCCTTTATTCGTTCATTCGGGTGCAACGGAGAATGTGGTTTGTGATTGCTACTTAAATGTTTGATTGTCCTTTGGCTCCTTCGATGTATAAAGCGTTGATTCTGGTGCCACATCGTGCACCGCGAACATCTCTCTTGATGCTTGCTGCTCCCCGTATACCGTTTTTATTCTGTCCTTCATTGGAAACTTCATCATTTGATGAAGGGTTGGCAGTACTGCTCTCATGCAGTGTATCCATGGCCTCCCGAGCAAGGCGTTGTACCTCATGTCCCCTTCGATGACATGAAACTTGGTATCTTGGGTTGTACATGTCACGTTGACCGGGAGGATGATCTCCTCTTTTGTTGTCTCGCTCGCCATATTGAATCCATTGAGGACTCGAGAGGCGGTCATGATCTGGTCAAGCAGCCCGAGCTGTTCTACCATTTTTAACCCGATTATGTTGGTCGGGCTACCTGGATCCACGAGTACACGTTTAATTTGGAATTTATTCAAAAAAAAAAGAGATTACCAATGCGTCGTTATGAGGTTGAGACAGGGTCTCAATGTCCTCTTTGCTGAAGGTGAGTGCATCCTCGGGTATGTAACTCCGAGTTCTCTTTTCCCTGGTGATGGATATTTTTGTTTGCTTGACAATGGGTTCTTGTGGGACGTCGATTCCTCCAATGATCATATGGATGACGTGCTGCGGTTCTTCTGCTTCGTTTTTCCTGTTCGCCTCTCTTTCCCGAAATTGATTTTTAGCTCGGTCGCTGAGGAACTCTCGGAGATGCCCTTTGCTTATTAGTTGGGCTACTTCCTCTCGGAGTTGTCTGCACTCTTCGGTCCTATGGCCGTGTATGCCATGAAACTCGCACACCAGGTTAGGGTTTCTTGGCGAAGGAACTTATAGTATGGGTTTTAGCCATCTAGTATCTTTGATTTTACCTACGGCCGATACGATGTCTGAAACATCAACGTTGAAGTTGTACTATTATAACCGGGGTGCCTCCACCGGCCCTGTGTGTTTTTCGAACCCGACTTTGTTCACGAGTCCCCGAGAATTCTGACCGCGATCCACCCTTCGATCATTCCGAGGTATATTGCGCCTTGGGGCGTTTCTTTGATCTTGGGTGTACGGTTGGTACCTTTTCTTCCTTCTCCTTGGTTCTCTCTCTAGAAACCTTAATTATTTTGCTAAGAGCCTGCTAGGATACACTGAGCCCGAGGGGGTTCCCAATTGGTCATCCTCGACCCTGATATTTGACTAATAGCGGTTGTGGACATCCGCCCAAATTATGGTGGGATATTCAACCAAGTTCTGCTTTAGCTGCTTCGAAGCTATTGTGTTGCATCGTTCAAGCCCTAAGTGAAGGCTTGCACTGACCAGACATCGGAGACTAGAGGTAATTCCATTCGCTCGATTTGAAAGCAAGATACAAATTCCCTTAGCATCTCGTTTTCTCTCTGTTGGATTTTGAAGACGTCGGATTTCCTTGTAGCAACCTTGATGGCACCGACATGTGCCTTTATAAAAGAGTCTGCCATCATGGCAAATGAGTCTATTGAATTCGGGGGTAGGTTGTGTGTACCACATCATGGCCCCCTTGATAGTGTTTCCCCGAATGATTTCAATAGGACATATTCAATCTCGTCGTCCTTCAGGTCATTTCCTTTTACAACACAAGTGTAAGCAGTGATGTGCTCAATGGGGTCTGAGGTCCCGTTGTACTTCGGGAGATCGAGCATTCTGAATTTATTCGGGATGGGATTTGGAGAAGCACTTGATGGGAATGGCTTTTGCACGAACTTCTTTGAATCTACACCCTTCAGAATCGGGGGTGCGTCCGGGATCTAATCAACCCTCGAGTTGTAGGTATCCAACTTTTTATTGTTAGCTTGTATATTATTTTTGCCTGATTCAATCCTCTTTGTGAGGTCTTCGAGCATCTTCATAATAGTGGGGTCGGTTGATGACCCGTTGTTTCTCGATCTCTCTAGTGCCTGTTCGACTCGTGGAGCCGCTTCCGGTGCTGCTGTGCTTGGAGTTTTTTGATGGCTTTGTAGCTGAGCAATTGCCAATTGTTGTACATGTAAAATTTCAAAAAATGACGTGGAGGCTAACTTCCCTTTCCTCCTGGGATGGAGTTTTCCACGCATCGTGTTGGTTTCCCCGTCGTATGCTCTCGTCGGTATAGGAGCTTATATCGACATGTTGGGCGTTGCGTGAGCCCAGATCCACGGGGATTGGAGCTAGTGCGTCCTCAGAGTTTTGCAGTGGTACACCGACACTTAAGACAGCTACACCGTTCTCCTCATGATCCTTAGGACCGTTGTCTTCATGTGCATTCACTGAGTTAGACATTTTTTTACCTGAAATAAAAGATTCTTGGACAAGAAAAGTGTAAATAATAACTTGGTGTTTTTCAGTAAACCAACACTAAAACAATCACTATTATGTTTAGCCCCAGGGTGGGCACCAAACTGTTTACCTTGAAAATGGTAATTACAATTATAATTGATTTTGTGGTTCTAAAATATGTGATTTATTTTGATACCAGTTGTTAGGCAATAGATGCTAAGTGTGAGTTAAAGAAATGAGATAATAGAAAAGGATATTGGCGTTAAGCAAACCAAACAGTTGTGAAATGAGGTCTCGAGCTGGGCCTCGAGGTCGAGCTAGTATGCCTAACTGGAGGCGATCGATGAAGAAATAACAACTTAGAGGGCCTCGAGGATAGCCTTTTATGATCAATGATGAGCAATAAATGAAGAACAATTAATGAAACACAATAAATGGAAGTAATAAATCAATGGAACAATTGTAGAGTATGTTTAACCTAGAGAGCAGAGAGTGTTCTTGTATTGAAGATTAGGTGCCCAAAAAATGACAACGGTCCCCTTTATATCGGAGGGGAAATCCAAACATAGTACATGTGTAATTGTTACAAAGAAATGCAGCTGGTACATCTATTTAATGTCTTGGTACGGACTTGTACTATTATTGCAGACTTGGTCAGCTCTAACCACTTGCCTTTGGGAATTTCCCGCTTTTCCATGATGGTCACCGATTTATACCACCCCGAGGTCGTGCGTCAAATCCTCGATATTCTCCCTCGGTGTAAAACCTCGAACTGTGCCATGAACTCTTTGAAGACGGGCAACAGAATGCCATAATGATCATAAAATCGGACTCCCTTATTTTAGCCCTATACAGTTATAGCTTATGCTTCAAGGCAACTCAAGAATCATGAAAAACACTATCCAACACATGACTTAGAACTTGCGATGATGGTTTTTTCATTGAATATTTGGCGTCATTATTTTTATGGGGTCCATGTGGATATATCCACGGACCATAAGAGCCTTCTATATATTTTCAAATAGAAGGAGATGAATCTGAGGCAGAGAAAATGGCTTGAGTTACTCAAGGATTACGACATCGATATTATATATCACATGGGAAAGCCAATGTGGTGGCGGATGCTGTTAATCGGAAATCTAAGGGTAGTTTGGCTCACTTGGAGGCATGTCAGAGGTCGTTGGTTATGTAGGTTTACCAATTAGCCAGTTTGGTAGTCCATTTTGCGGACTCTAGTGAAGGAAGGGTAATTATGCAAAATAAGGATGAATCATTGCTTATTTTTTAAGTCAAAGAGAAGCAATACAACGTTCCATTGTTGGTACAATTGGAGGGGATTCACAAACATAAAACTATGGCTTTTACTCTTGGCACGGATGATGGTACACTAAGGTACCAATGGCGGCTATGTGTTCCAAAAATAGATGGTCTTCAGGAATGAATCATAGTCGAGGCTCACACTTCCAGTTATTCCTTGCACCTGGGCTCTACAAAGATGTACCATGATCTCAAGGAAGTCTATTGGAGGAATGACATGAAAAGGAATGTGGCGGACTTTGTGGCAAAGTGTCTGAATTGTCAGCAAGTAAAGGTCGAACACCAATGGCCTGGTGGGTAGGCACATAACATAGAAATTCCAATGTGGAAGTGGGAAACTATTAATATGGATTTTATGGTAGGACTACCGCGTAGTTTATGCAAGTTTTACTCAATTTGGGTAATTGTGGATTGACTAACGAAATCAGCACACTTCTTGCCAATTAATTATACAGACACAGCGGAACAATTTGTTGAGTTGTATATCAAGGAAATAGTCAGGCTGCATGGCACTCCAGTTTCTATCATCTCCGATCGAGGAGCTCAGTTCACAACCAATTTTGGGAAGAAATTTCAGCAATGTTTTGGTACTCAGGTGAACCTTAGTACATCCTTCCATCCACAGACCGACGAGCAGGCAGAGCGGACTATTCAAACACTTAAAGATATGTTGCGTGCTTTTGTTCTTGACTTCAATGGTAGCTGGGATGATCATTTGTCACTCATAGAATTTGATTACAACCATAGCTTCCATGCTAGTATACAGATGTCACTATTTGAGGCGTTATGTGGTAGGAGATGTATATATCCCATTAGGTGGTTCGATATTGGGGAAGCTGAGTTGATAGGACTAGACCTTGTGCATCAGTCTATAGAAAAGGTCAAAATGATTAAGGTGCGGTTTAAAACTGCTCAGAGTCGTCTAAAATCCTATTCGGATCGCAAAGACTTAAAGTTCAAAGAAGATGATTGTGTATTCTTAAAGGTTTCCCCCGTGAAGGGTATAATGCGGTTTGGAAGGAAGGGAAATTGAGTCCGAGATATGTCGGGTCGTACAAAATCATTCATAGGATTGGTCAAGTGGCGTACAATATTGAGCTAACACCCGATATGTCATTATTGCACCCGGTATTCCATGTGTATATGTTGAAGAAGGTAGTTGGAGATCTGTTATCTATTGTGCCGGTTGAGACCATTGAGGTTAATGGAGAACTGTCATATGAGGAAATTCCAGTTGCCATTCTTGATAGACAAGTCCGAAAGTGTAGGAATAAAGAAATTGCCTCCGTGAAGATGTATGGCAAAACCAGTGGGTTGAAGAGGCTTCTTGGGAGGCCGAGGAAGAGATGAAAATGAAGTATCCTTGCTTGTTAGTATAAGCTATGTAACCTTTTTATAAAACTGTCGCCTACAGATTTTTATATCACTTGTTCCGGTAAAGTAAAGGTGCTAGTTTCTAAATATACTGTATGTGAGGCCGCAGTTAGTGTTGTTATGAGTTATGTTGCGTCATTGGATTATGTATATGTTTTAAGGATGTGTTTCTAGGGTTGTATGACAGGTGGATAGGCCCACTTACAGGGGAAACTCTAGCGAAAGGTTTGGATATTTAGGGAGTTTGTCAAAATTTGGGGATGCTGGTGTGCGGTATGAAAACTGAGTTGCAAAAGATGCTAATAGTGAACCTTGACCCTCATTCGAGGACGAATGATCATAAGTGAGGGAGGATGTAAGTCCCCGTGAAATGTTTCCTAAAAACCAGGGTTGCGTGATGCTGGGGTAGGCATAGAGGTTGGTTCGGACTTTTTAGATTGACAGTGCGCTGGGGAGTTGAAGGAAACGTTTTAGCAGAGTTGGGCATTTTTGCGGCCCATTATGCGGTCGCATAATCACTCTTTGGGTGGTAGAATAGACGCAGAGTGAAGCAGCTATCTAGTCCATTCTCTATTTCAATTTCACGACCAGTTATGCGACCGTATAACTATTTTGCGAGCCGCACTTTTATCGCATAATCAACCTTGGAATATTTGCGTAGGGAGGTTCTGCGGCGCGTTATACGATCGCAGAACAGGTCTACGGGGCGCATAACGCTCGTAGAGTGAAGCAGGCTAGCCCAGTTCCGGAGGCCATTTTCCGAGGCCATTTTGCGGACCGCAGATCCTGTCCCGGGGCTTCATTTTTTGATTTTTAAAATCCGACCCTACTTCATTAAAGCATATGCCATAGTCCATTTTAAGCAAAATTTCTGATACTTTTAGAGTGAGAAATAGTGGTTAGAGTGAGGGTGTAATCTTCAACCTATTATCCATCAATTCTTGCTCAATCATTGAAGATTATCAAGTCTTCATTCTAAAGGTAAGAATCTATGCCCTAGATCTGAATTTCGAAAATCTACTAAAAAGGGAGTAATTAGCAAGACAATTTTTGGTTGTGGGATTTGTTATCTTGCATGTATGTGTTATCAAATAATGTAGGAAGATTATGAGCTAAAAATGGCAGAGAATGGGTTGAGGGATGATGGAATATTTCGAAAAAGGGCATTAAACCTTAATGCACACCTAGTGTTTGATAATATGCTCAAATGAGGTAGAATCATGATCATATTCCTAATTTTGGTTCAACTTGTTATATTTATAAAATAGATTGAAGTTTCTAGGAATTCCAGATTATTTTAAAGTTTAAGGAAGCTCAATTGAGGTATGTTGGCTAAACCTCTTTCTTAGAATCAAATTCCAAGGTGTTAATGTAAGTTATGTAAGACCCTAGTTGATCATTATAAAATAAGTTACCCCGAGTAATCTTGTGTTGAGAGATACTTGTTCAATATGTGTTCCAAAAGCATTTATTCATGCTATGTTATCTTTTAGTATATATTTAAAGTGTGGGCTGTGTGTGTTATAATTGTTACGATTTCAAGTTATGCGTAAGTGAAGGTTATCATGCCAAATTTTGTGAAAAAAATCTCTTATGTCTAAGACTCTATATTGCCCTCATTTGTATCTAAAAGCCTTGAATTTAGAGTCTTGTTGTTGATGATGGTAATGGTATCTACAAATGAAAAAGAGACCTTGAAACATGAAATTTGGCCAAGTGACAAGAACGATATTATAATTGTGGCCATAAGTGCCAATGAATTGAATCCACGTGAAGAAATTATGACGTGATATGATTTACAGAAAAGGTAATGTCTCGGGTGAGACGGCCTAGGAGACCGGGCCATGATCCGACACCATGTCGTGCACATGGTGGTGATTGTGGTTAATGTCTCAAATGAGGCGGTATAGACGATCGGGCTATGATCAAACGTCATGTCGCACACATGGTGGCGAACGTGCTGGAAATTGTGATTGAGGCTAATGTCTCAAATGGCAGCCTAGTCGATCGGGTCGTGATCAGACTCCGTGTAAAAGTACGGTGGTATTGTGAATAATGGTATATTGAAATTAAAGAACTCTCCACGTAAAAACATGAAAAATGACTTGAAAACTTATGTGGTTCATAACTTGGTGTTTTGGTGTTGTTTAAGGCTTTTATCGATATCATGACTTTTTTTCGTGTGTTATTGTTCATTCTATTGAAGTGGTGTTTGGTTATACATACTAGTACTATTCACTATCCAAACGTCCCTTTTGCCGGGGGTGTTGCATCTTTAATGGATGCAGGTAGTTCTACAACAGGTAGCATTGACCAGCGATAGCAATACACCTTCCTCCTAGTAGACTTGGTGAGCCCCACCTCATTCCGGGTCCATGTAGCTTTTGTACATTTTGTTATCATGTTTTGAGGTATAGCCGGAGCCTTGTTGCCGGCACTATCATTGTACTCATTTGTATGTTTTAGAGGATACGTAGACATTAAGTGGGTTGTATGTCGGTGTTGGGGGAAGTGAAACTGATGTTTTATACGTCAATACTACACAAGAAGGGGGGGGGGGGTGATTTGTGTGGTCCAATTTTCGAGTGATGTCGTTATAGAAGAACCAGATTCTTCTAGGTGTTCCAACTTCTACAGTTTGCAGAATAATAATTGCAGAAACAAAAGATCACAATAATTTTACGTGGAAAACACCTGGCTCAAAAGGTGAAAAAACCACAACCCACTTCCCAGTAGGATTTTCCCAAACTCTTCACTATGTCAATGAGCCAAACAACATTTGCAAAATAAACTATTTTGTAAACCTAAGGACTAACTCTAATCTCCTTTTGGAAAACTAGCATCTAGATAATTGCGACAAACTTCAAGTTAACTCTAACTTGAATATTGTGTACCTATTATAATTGCTTCTAGATAAAGCTGAAAGATACAATTTGTAATCACCTACTACAAACAACTTGACTCAAAAGATAATAGATGGAACTGGTTCTTCGAGCTGGTTCAAGTAGCTTTTGAGTCGCACATGGATTCTTCACATGAACTGCTTGCAAAATTGCGTTGGTAATTTTGCACACAATTCTTGTTTCACTTCTATGTTTGTGCGCACACTTCAGCAGGAACATTTTGACAATATATAGGATCAATAGTTGAGACGTTGAAGTAAACTTCTGATGCAACTCTTCCTTGGTGGAAGAGTTTGAGTTGATCTCAACTTCCTTCATCCTCCTCTATCTTGATTCTATCCTACCTGAATACGAAGTCCATCTCTCTATGACTTTGCAATCTTTTCGCTTAGGAGATATTCCCTTAATTCAGAGATGGTGTTTATCTCCTGCGTGTGAACTCTTCTCGTGTCATTCAGTCTGCATGTTTATGTATTCCATGATGGACCTGGTTCAACTGTGAGGATATTTAGCATTCTTCAAAACCATTCAGTGACTTGATTCAACAAATTCCCCCTTTTTGATGATGACAAACTCCGTGCTTAAACCTGTAGACACTTCAATTCAACATGGACACTTTTTATAGCATTAAGCATTTATCATAAAGAACCAGGTTCATTAGGTTATAAACATCACAATTTTTCAAAGCACATCTTCCCCCTTTTGGCATCATCTAAAAGTTGCAAAATGATAAACTTACTAGAACGAGTTCATCCTCAGGGAAATTCAAAATGTAGTCACAGGTCAGTAACGTGTTCTTCCCAAAATAGTCCTTGGCAGTAGCCATCTCATACTTCTTCACAGACACCTTGAAATGAGCAAGCACAGTCGTAAGGATAATGAGGGAAGTGGGCCTTGGAGCCATTCACTACCCTGTCCAGTAGTTGAATAATGAAGGAGGGCCAATTAATCTGCCGACCACGGTACAAGTACTCCATGAGAGTGAGATCCATGTAACTTGCAATATGCCTTCGCTCTTGCCTGGGTAGTAAGCACATGATGAAAAACCCAAAGAATAGTTTGTGCTTCGGCCTCATCTCACTTTTGAACACTGCCCCAGGCTCCATCTCCTTCTCATTCACACTGAGGAACCTTCTGATTTGAAGGGCTGAAGGGAGTCCATCCAAGCTTGGCCACCTCTGCCTGGTGTAGTCATCATATCCCTTAGAGGGAATACCAAGTATCTCGCCCAGTTCTTTGGCATCAAAAGAGATCTCAACCCCCTGTACCCTAGTGGAAACCCTTCCATCCTTGACCTCCGCATTTTCCATGAATTCCAAAAGCTCATTTCTAGCCAGCCTGTCGTCAAGATGAAGGACCAGATCCTTCCAACCCTGCACATCCAAGGTGTCCATAAGAAAAATCATCCCAAATTCTTCAAGATCCCTGAACACCTTTTCTTTTAGAATGATACGCTTTCCAAACTTTGTTAGATTATCTGTTTCCCCACCAGATTCTTGTGCTTCTTCTCCTCTCCACTCAGCATCATCATTGACTTTAACTTTCTTTGATTTAGACCTGGTTCGCTTGGCAAATGTTGAAGGTTTGACACACACAGAAGCTGACTTCTTGGAAGAAGTCTTGCCTTCTTGGGCTTGGTGTCTCACCCTCAACCTGCGCCAGTTGTTCCTCTTGATGGACCAGTTCCATCTCATCATCATCATCAAGCTCAACTGCCTCAACAGGCTCGCCAACTTTTGCCTTCCCCTTAGCAACTTTCTTTTTCTTACTCTCCCTCAGAGCTTTCTCCACCTCCTCTTTACTCTTCCTGACTGCACTTCTAGTGATGTATGTTTTAGGAGCAGGAGCATCATCAGATGAAGAGGCCTTTCTTTTCTTGGTTGTTATTGGAGTATCAAATTTCTTGACTTTGGGGGTCCTCTTCTTCTTGGGTTTGTAACTTTCCCCCAATTTTCTCATTAGATCAGCCAAGGTTTCTTCAATGGATGAACCAGGTTCATCAGTTGCATGCTATAAGTTTTCCAATCCTACAACAGCTTCTTCAGAGTTGCTTCCCCCTAAATCCCTGACACCCTCCTCAGAAATTTCTGGTGCAGGGCCACAAATTGCCAGTGTAGCACCTTCCTTCCCTATTCCCCTTTCAGAACTTCCTTCTCCCTCCCTCTCAATTTCTTTTCCCTTATTTTTACCACATTTTCTTCTCCTATTAGGTATTTCCACATCTACTACAGACCCAATCAATATGAACCTATTTTAAACAATTTCAGGGTCAGACCTAATTTCAGAAGTTACCTTTTCAGTGTCTGAAGAACCAGTTGCATCTTCCTCATTTGAAGACTTGAAAGAGTCGCTTGAGTTTTTCATAATCTTGGGCCTGGCTTTCCTGAAGCTTTGCATTCAACAACAAGAGTGCCAAAAGCAACTGTTTTCCTGGCTACCATTTTTACTCGTCATTTTTTGGGTACAAGAGTAGGGCTTGGTGTAATGGATGGAGTTGTTTGGGGTGAAGGAGTGGGTTCTGAAATGTGTTCTGGAACTGGACTATTTTGAGGAGTAAAAGAATTAGATGGAGATTGGGTGGAAGGGCTTTGTTGTGATGGAGAATTAGAACTAGTATCTTCAAGTGCGATACTGTATTCAGGAGTGGTTGATGAGGATGTAGCAGGGGTGGTGTGGAAGACATGTTTATGAAGATTTGGAGAGTAAAGGTCTTTGATCACTTTGGTTGAGTGGAATGTTGAACTTGGTTCGACGATTATGCTTTTTGAAGAAGAGAGAGTAAAGAATTAGAGAGGTAATGATGGGGTTTTAAAGATCTGGTTAATAAATATGCGACATGCATAATTCTTGGTCAAGTGGGAGTCTAATCGACTTAGGAGTGTCAGTGAAATTGACGGTTATGGCTCCCTACAATCTAGGCTAATTATACTTTGATTGGACTCTTTGGAACAGTTCCATTTTGAGATAAGTACTGATATTTTGAAATAGGCCAAATATTGATAGAGTCCTGCTCATGAGTGACTATAGTTATTTCAATAAGTGTATAGTGATGAGCACGTACCTTGTCAGTCAGATGAACTAGCCACGAATAACCAGGTTCATCGTGTTAGAGTCTCTTGTTTTGGCAAAAATAAAAAAGCATCATTAGCAACCAAAGAATCATATTAACACATGTCAAGAGAGTATGGCATTTAAGACATGAAACTGAGCAATGATTAATCAGGTTCGTTACATATTTCAGTGATTCTAGCCAATTGTTGTTTTTCATTTTTGTTTTTGAACTGGTTCAATTAGGTGATCTTAGTCATCCCTAATTCTAACATGTTT
Organism: Nicotiana undulata; assembly: GCA_005239495.1. Taxonomy (NCBI): domain Eukaryota; kingdom Viridiplantae; phylum Streptophyta; class Magnoliopsida; order Solanales; family Solanaceae; genus Nicotiana; species Nicotiana undulata. The sequence continues at coordinate 99,386 of ML278986.1, forward strand.
CTCTAAAAATGCTCCATACTTAGTGCTTTAGTAAAGATATCAACAATTTCTTTGTCAGTAGCACAAAATTCAATTGAAATCATTCCCTTCTCATAGTTATCTCTTAGGAAATGGTGTCTAACATTTATGTGCTTGGTTCTCTTATGATGAACCGGGTTATTCGTCATAGTAATAGCACTAGCATTGTCACATAAAATAGGAATGCATCCAACCTCTATACCAAAGTCCATGAGTTGTTGCTTAATCCACAGCAACTGAGCACAACATGAGGCTGCAACCACGTACTCAACCTCAGCAGTAGATAGAGCTACTATGTTCTGTTTATTGGTGGCCCAAGACACAAGGCAAGAACCCAAAAAATGTGCCATGCCTGAGGTGCTTTTCCCTTCTACCAGGAAGCCTGCATAATCTGCATCAGCATATCCTACAAGATCAAAATTAGTACCTTTAGGATACCAAAGGCATAGGTCAGTGGTGCCTTTCAAATATCACATGATTCTCTTCACTGCAGTTAGATGGGACTCCTTTGGATTAGCCTGAAATCTTGCACAAAGCCCTATACTGAAAACAATATCAGGTTTGCTGGAAGTAAGATATAATAAAGACCCAATCATCCCTCTGTACAACTTTTGATCAACAGATGAACCAGGTTCATTTACATCTAATTTTATAGTTGTTGCAATGGGGGTATCAATTTATTTCGAGTCTTCCATTTTAAATCTTTTGAGAAACTCTTTCACATATTTTTGCAGGTGGATCATTGTTCCATCTGAGTTTTGTTTAATTTGCAAGCCAAAAAAGAAGTTTAGTTCACCCATCATGCTCATCTCAAATTCACTCCCCATAAGATTAGCAAATTCCTTACTTAATTTTTCAGAGGTTGCCCCAAATATTATGTCATCTACATATATTTGTACTACCAGGAGATCCTTTCCTTTTTCCTTTAAGAACAAGGTGCTATCAATTTTACCTCGTTTGTAGTCATGTTCTAGTAGGAATCCAGATAACCGCTCATACCATGCTCTTGGTGCTTGCTTGAGTCCATACAAAGCCTTGTCAAGTTTGTATACATGGTCAGGTGTCTCCTTGCTTTCAAATCCTGGAGGCTGCTTGACAAATACTTCTTCCTTTAGATAGCCATTGAGGAAGGCACTCTTGACATCCATCTGGTGGAGAGTAAATTCCATGTAGGCAGCAATTTCTATGAGGAGCCTGATTGCCTCCAGTCTTGCCACACGAGCAAAGGTTTCATCATAGTCAATTCCCTCTTCTTGACTATATCCTTGGACAACCAGTCTAGCCTTGTTTCTTGTAACTGTTCCATCTTCATCGAGTTTGTTTCTGAAGACCCACTTGGTGCCAATCACTGATCTATCTAGTGGTCTGGGTACCAGATGCCAAACTTGACTCCTTTCAAATTGACTTAGTTCTTCTTGCATGGAATTTACCCAGTCAGCATCATGTAAGGTTTCAACAACATTATTTGGTTCGATTAAGGATAGAAAGGCATCAAACGTACACAGATATTTCAAGGAGGATCTGATTTTGATTCCAGATGTTAAGTTAGTTATGATGTTCTCAATGGGGTGAGAACTTTGATATTTGTGTGGTTTTAGCACCAATTGTTCATGACTTGATGATCCCATAGTGTCTTGTTGTTGTGGAACAGGATCAGGGCCGAGTCCCAATGAAGTTTGTTGTTGAGTTCCCCTGTCGTGTTGCTTAGGGTAGTTGGACCTGGTCCATCACCTGTTCCTTCTTCCATATTTGCTCCAGTTTGATCACTGCTTCTGACCAGTCCAATCTCCTCATCTTCTGGTTCCTGTCTCTCAGAGAGAATGTTTGTTTTATCAAAGACAAAATGCACACTCTCTTCTACACACATAGTTCTTTATTTATATACTTTATAAGCCTTACTATGTGATGAATATGATCAAATTTACCTAGGGAGTCTTTGCCATTATTGTGCACAAAACACTTGCATCTAAAAACCCTAAGGTGGGATATGTTGGGCTTTCTCCCTTTAAGTAATTCATAGGGAGTTTTCTCTACAAGTGGTCTGGTCATGCATCTATTTATTATATAGCATGCAATGTTTATTGCCTCTGCCTAGAAGCTATGAGGTAGTTAACTAGAAAAAAGCATGGTTCTGGCCATATCTTCAAGAGTTCTGTTATTTCTTTCAACAACTCCATTTTGTTGTGGAGTTCTAGGGACAGAGAAGTTGTGATTTATGTGATGTTCATCACAAAATTGAGCAAACTTTGCATTTTCAAATTCAATACCATGATCAGATCTTATTGATGCAAGTTGATTTCCTAATGGTTTTTGAGTTTTTCTAACAAATGAAGTAAACATATCAAATTCTTCATCTTTAGATGTTAGAAACAAAGTCCAGGTAAACCTGGAGTAGTCATCAACTAGCATCATAACATATTTCTTACCACATTTTCTCAAGGTTCTCATAGGACTGCATAGGTCCATATGGACCAGTTCCAGCGTCCTGGTGGTACTGACCATTTTCTTGCTTTTGAATGAAGATATTACCTGCTTCCCCTTGCACATTCCTCACAGACTTTGTCTTCCTTGAACTTAATGTTAGGGAGCCCTACCACTAAATCCTTGGAGACTAGTTTGTTAAGCTGATTTAGACTTGCATGACCAAGTCTTTTGTGCCAAAGGAGGGGATCACTGTCCAACACACTTAAACAGGTGAGTTCATTTTATGATAGTGTGGACAGGTGTATGACATAGATGTTATTCACTCTTTTTCCCTGCATGACAATCTTGTCAGTAAGATGATTAATCACAAAACATTTAGTGGAAGTGAATGCAACCAGGTTACCTTTGTCACACAGTTGTGACACACTGATCAGGCTATATTTCAAGCCATCTATCAAGTACACATTCTCAATGGAACGTTTGTCATCCTTACCTACCTTACCAACCCCAATAATTTCACCTTTCTTCCCATTTCCAAAGGAGACATTTTCTCCTTTGAGGTTTTCAAGTGAAAGGAACTGTTCCTTGTTCCCTGTCATATGTTTTGAGCAGCCGCTATCCGAGTACCATATTTGGCTGCTTCCTCTCACTTGAACCTACAAAAAAAAATCAAGGATTAGTCTTAGGGACCCAAACTAGTTTGGGTACTTTTCAATGGGAGAAAGGATGAATTAAGCTTTTTCTATCCCAATTTGGTAACCAATGTTTCTTTCGAACAAAATTTTCATTCCTTCAACTGGCCTGCTCTTCTGCAAGTGCATTCTATTTTGTAGTGACCAGTCTTACCATAGTGGGTGCAAATTTTGTTCTCAGGAAGAGTGAGATACTTGCTTTTGGGATCCCATTTTGGCAGTTGACTTCCAAATCCAAGTCATCTTCTGTTGCTACTATGATTTTCTTGAAGCCATGTAAAGACATCAGAGGATTTATTCCATTTGCATGTTCGATCTAATTCATGTTTGACCTTACCAAGTTTTTCTTTTAGTACTCTTATCTGTTCATCTTTATTGTACATCTTATCCTTTAGTTTTCCTACATTCTCTTCTTGCTAGTTCCTAGTTTCAGTTTTAAATTTTCAGATTTTAGCTCTAGGATCTTAGTTTCAAGTGGATGAACCTGGTTCTTCAAGGCAGTGTTTTCCTTTTCAGATTCACTTACTCTGATTTCCAGGTTCTTACACTTTGCTTTTAACATTACACACTCCTTAGACAGTTGTTCTTTCTCTTTATTTATTTCTTCAGAATCATCCATGAAATCAAGTAGCAACTCAGAGAGTTTTTCTTTGGATAGGAATTTAATCTTGTTTTTGAGATGAGATATACTTACCTCTGGTTCATCACATGATTCTTCATCTGATTCACCAATTTCCATAAGTGCTTGTTCTTCTTCCTCACCATCTTCTGATTCTTCATCTGAGCTTTCTCCCCAAGAAGCAACCAATGCTTTAGTTGTGGTTTTCTTGGGATGGACCAGTTCCTTATTCCTGTTCCTTTGTTCAGATCTTTCACTTTTGCATTCTACTTCCCACTGAGGACAATTCTTGATGTGGTGGTCAGTTTTTCCACATTTGTAGCATCCCTCATTGGTTGGTTTTTTGGAGCTTTTATTTTGTTGTAGTTTCCACCTCTTTAGATGCCCTTTTTTATTATGAGGTAGTTTCTGAATTCCTTAGTGATCATGGCCATCTCATCTTCCTCCAGTTCTACTCCCTTAGTGATTCTTAGTGCTAGACTTCTTTCCTTCTTTAGAGCATCCATTTTCATTGTCTGCCTTCTGAGTTCGTAGGCAGTGAGATTTCCAATTAGCTCATCCAACCTGAGGGTTGCCATGTTTTTGGATTCCTAGATAGCTGTGATCTTGCTTTCCCAAGAAATTGGCAAGACCCTAGTCAGGATCTTTACAACCTTGTCCTCTTCAAGAATGACTCTTCCAAGAGACTTGACTTCAATGGTAAGTGTTGTGAACCTTGTATACATCTCTTGGATTGTCTCTCCTTACTTCATAGTGAAGTTTTCATACTGGGAGTATTGTAGAGTACCTCTTGAATTTTTTACTTGAGGTGTTCCTTCATGACCTACTTGCAAGGTATCCCAAATTTCTTTGGCATTGGTGCAACTTTGAATTCTACTATACTCGTCTGGACCAAGTCCACACACTAGCCACTTTTTGGCCTTAGCATTCTTCTCCCATTTTCTTAAGTCAACATCAGTGCAATCAGCTCTTGTCTTTGGCGCGTCTACTCCTTCAACGGTCTTTTTCATAGTAGCCAAAGGACCATCACTGACTATGTAACATCGTTCATAGTCTTCCCCAATTAAGTAATCATTCATCCTGTTCTTCCACCAGGAGTAGTATTGCCCGTTGAAGAGTGGAGGCCTACAGTTGATTGTCCTTCCCAGTTCCCAGGTGGTGAACTCAATTTGATCTTTTCCTAAGGTGTTAACCTCTTCAAGGATAACCCGCTCTGATACCAATTGATATTTTATACATCAATACTACACAAGAGGGGGGAGGGGGGGGGGAGTTATTTGTGTGGTGTCCAATTTTCGAGTGCTGTCATTATAGAAGAACTAGGTTCTTCTAGGTGTTCCAACTTCTACAGTTTGCGGAATAATAATTTCAGAAACAAAAGAAAACAATAATTTTACGTGGAAAACACCTGGCTCAAAAGGTGAAAAACCACGACCTACTTCCTAGTAGGATTTTTCCAAACTCTTCACTATGCCAATGAGTCAAACAACATTTATAAAATAAACTCTTTTGTAAACCTAAGGACTAACTCTAATCCCTTTGTGGCAAACTAGCCTCTAGCTAATTGCGACAAATTTCAAGTTAACTCTAACTTGAATATTGTGTATCTATTACTATTGCTTCTAGATAAAGCTGAAAGATATAATATGTAATCACCTACTACAAACAACTTGACTCAAAAGATAACAGATGGAACTGGTTCTTCGAGCTGGTTCAAGTAGCTTTTGAGTCGCACAGGGATTCTTCACATGAACTGCTTGCAAAATTGCGTTTGTAATTTTGCTCTCAATTCTTGTTTCACTTCTATGTTTGTGTGCACACTTCAGTAGGAACATTTTGACAATATATAGGTAGTTGAGACGTTGAGGTAGAATTATGATGCAACTCTTCCTTGGTGGAAGAGTTTGAGTTGATCTCAACTTCCTTGATCCTCCTCTATTTTGATTCTATTCTACCTGAATACGAAGTCCATCTCCCTATCACTTTGCAATCTTTTCTCTTAGGAGATAACCCCTTAATTCAGAGATGGTATTTATCTCCTGCGTGTGAACTCTTCTCGTGCCATTCAGTCTGCATGTCTATGTATTCTATGTTGGACCTGGTTCAACTGTGAGGACATTTGTCATTCTTCAAAACCATTCAGTGACTTGATTAAACACAAACAATTCATGATTATGTTTGAATGAATCACTTGTTCCACTTTAGCCTATAAAAAGGTGTGCATTTTGGGATATTAAAAATGAAGAAACTAATAAAAAGGTTTTGGTATTGTATTTATAATTTTCCTATTGTCTAATTAATGAATTTATGTCACCTCATTTACATGAGTGAGTTTGTGTACAAAGTATCTAACAAGCTTGCTCGGCCGGGTTCACTTGATTGAGCACCGGCCGCGCTCCACAAGTTTGGAGCGTGACACTATTATAGAAAAGTTTGACCGTGCTACTAACATTTTTTTCATATTTCGGGTCTGGTTCGATCGTTTCTTTCAATTTCGTCAAAGGAAAAGGGGAACATCAAGCCTTACCTTCAAAATACATACAACACGATGGTTACATATAGTCTTCAAATAAAAATGAGGATAGCTTTCTTACATGATGAATGCATGCAAGCTTGTTTTCTCCTTTTGTATCACAAGTGTGGAAAGAAGAAAATATAGTTAGTTACGCTGGAAGAATATGTTGGGTATCTTAAAAGGGAGTTGCCTCATATCGGGAAAAAATCATTCTTTTACTTCTATTTATAATTACCCTTTTAGTGGGGTAGTAAAGAACGTAAAATTTTCGTGTGGCTCTTAGTTTTCTGCCTTCATTAAATTTTTACCCACTTTTTAAAAAGAGTATAACTGATAATTAATTTTGGAATAACTTTAAATATATATATTTTTCTCTTCTTCTTTATTATTGTTTCTTCTTTCTTGTGCTTAGTGTTTTTTCGTCTTCTTCTACTTCTTAGATGCAAAATGGATTTGTTAAATTTACTATTGTTTTGATAATTTGATAGTAGAGATTTATTTTTGGTGATTTTTAAAAGTTGTTTTTTAAATTTGAGCCCGTTTGGAGTATATTTGGGCATTGAATCGTATAGTGGATAATTGAAATTCGAAGAATAAGTTTATGTTTCAGACCTTAAGATTCAAAATCTGAAGTTGCATTCAATAGATTGAACCACGTAAGATACAAATTTCTGAAGTTGCATTTGAATGATAGAAGAACTTCAGATTTGATTTATGATGTTGCATTGAAGAAATTGAACTTCTTTAGATTCAAATTTCTGAAGTTGCATTTAAAAGATAGAAGAATTTCAGATTTTATTTATGAAGTTGCATTGAAGAGATTTAAGTAGTTTAGTTTTAAACGGCTACATTTTGTAAAATTTTGTGCACAGCGAATATAACTTTAATGTTGACCTCAAAAGTGGGTACATATAAAAATACCCCGTAAAGAACAAGAAAATAGATTGAACATGCGTGCACAAGAAAATTGGACCTAACTTTTCCTTTCTCCCCTCCTGCGCGCAAGATATACGCGATGCCAGGTGTAACTCACATTTTGCAATTTTAATAATAATATATTTTTGTTTATACTTATTAGTTTTACTATTTTATTTGTTCCTTATCTTGAAGTGGTCAAAACTAGCCAGTATGAAATTACTTTTCAAACTTGCCAGTAAACTAGCGAATGCATATTTATTAGAATGATTCTGATATTAATATAATTAGTCGATGGTGATTAATGCTTAACTAGTCGTTAGTGAGTATTAAACCTTAGCTAGCCGTTAATCCTCAACCTATATATACCAAGTGTTTTGGAGGGTTAAAGACACAGATTTTCAAAAACTTTCTTCCTTTTCTGCGAGGTTAGGTTATTCTCTTTTATTTATGTTGCTTTTGCTTCCAGTTTGAAACTAGAAAGCTTGTTGAATCTTGGGATACACTTATTTTATTTATTACCGTGTGATAAAATATTCTTAAGGATAATGTGCTTAATATGCTTCAAGCTAACTATTGTTCTTCAACTAAATTTTATAATAATCTTAAGAATATTTTCACGCTTGATAAGTTTTTGCCTACTCCATACCCTTTTCTTGATGTTATACAGTCTTTGATTATCAAGTCTGCCTAGAATTTATGTAAAAATGCTTACTTTTAGGTTTTGAGGTGTTGAATATTAAAAAAAGTCAAAAAGGAGCTAAAAATAGCAAAAGAATGAAAGTAGAGAAGTTTGGACTCGGATGAAAGGAAGCAGATAAAGGTAAAGGAAAAGAGGGAAAGTGAGACTCCTCCTAATTGTTCTCTATTATTCGAGGGCCGGATCAGCGTATTTTCGAACGTAATGATACAAACCTCTTTGGATTATTTGATCATCAAGAAGAACATCTACTGATCATGACATTATTTTATGCCTTGATCTCGTTGTGAATATCCCGAGAATTTATGGGATTTTTGAGACGCCTCTTCAAGGAAAAATGTATCCCTTTATATTGGTGTGCATTAGGGTTTAGGGTAGAGTAACTTCCAAGAAACCCTGATAGACTCTTAGGATTTCAAGAGTCTTGTAGTATTTTGAATTTAGGATTTAGCTTGATCCTTTAAAATTTCTATGTCTACAAATAGCCCCAACTTCAAAGTTTGTCGGTTTGTAGGCTTGCCGAAACTTGAAGATGAGACTTGAAGTACTCGACCATCGCAACAAATAACTTTGAAAAATGGTTTTTTCGATTACAGGAGGAAGAGTTTAAGAGCACAACTGGTCTCACCGGGCGTGCCAATTTGTTTGCTATAAATTTTCAACATACGAAAAATAAACTGCAATCACAAAAGAATAAAGTAATTTTATTGATAAACATTGTGGGTTACAACTCTGATTATCCCTTCATTCTTCCTCCGAATTGTTCTCGTGATTTGAGGGCTGGATCAACGTATTTTTTAACATAATGATATAGAGCTCTCTGGATTATTTGATCTTCTTGAAGTATTTGATTATCAAGAAGCACAAATATTGATCACGATAATATTTTATGCCTTGATCCGTTTGTGAAAATCCTGAGAATTTATGGGATATTTGAGACTTCTCTTCAAGGGAATATGTATCCTTTTATATACATGTGCGTTATGGTTTACTGTAGAGTAACTTGCAATAAACTCTGATAGACTCTTAGTATTTCAAGAGTCTTGTAGTATCTTGGATTTAGCTTGATCCTTTGAATTTCGATATTTACAGATGTCATCATATTTTTCCTCAAACCTTGCAAAGTGCTGAAGCAAGATAACAAAGTGAGATTTGCACTTTATTGTGCGGTCCATACTTTGTACCTGAATGGTCATTTTTGTCTATTTTACACCAAAGTTATAATAGGTTATAAATGCTATTATTAGGTATTCTATGATAGGTGGATTTCGGAAGGTTAACGAAATGAATTTCAGACAGAAAAAAAAAAAAAGAAAAAAAAAAGCAGAAATTTCTGCTGCACTTTTGGACAGCAACGGGTGCATCGTGGAGCTAATTTTGGAGACATATATATCAAAATCTATAAGGAAGCTGAAAATTTCAAAACATAAAAATTGTAGCCCTTACATTCTAGTTTCCTGAAAGTTAAACCATTCATGATTTGGACATTTGATTAGAAAGTTATGATTGATTGAAGATGGCTGGTGAAGCGGTCTCGACAGAATTTACTGATGCATGAAGCCGATTTTGGAAGCTCATATCTCGGAATATATAAAGATTTATATGGTGTACAACCTATAAAACGAAAGATCTTCGAGTCTAGTTTCTAAATCTCTAAACCGTTTCTCATTTGGAATTTCTATAAGGGGTTATGGGCGTTTTAACAGAAAGTGTACAATAGAGGAAAATTATAATAGGATGTACAACCTGCACAACGCAAGGTACAACTCGATGAAGCCTGTGCAGATTGTTTTAAAAACGAGTTTTGGCCCATTTCTTTCATTTCTTTCATTTAGCTTGAACGATTTTCGAGAGCTCAATGAGGGATTTTCACCATGCAACACTAGGTAAGTGATTTCTTCCTATTTTTGAGTTAAATATGTGATCTTACATGGATTTAAACATAGAATATTAGTATAAATTTGGGATTTTGGGGAAATACCTAGAATTTGAAATTTTGGACTTTTACCATGAATTTGAGCATAAAAATTAGAAATAATTGTATATTTGAGTTAGTAAAGCTATGAGTAGAATTTATCTTCGAGAAATTTCGGAATTCGGGCACGTGGGCCAGAGGGCATTTTGGTCAACTTTTCGAGCGGAGTTGGGAACTTATATAATTTGAATTGTTACAAGTATTAGAGTGAATTTTTATTGGTTTGCCCGTTATTTGAATAGTTTTGGGGCGTTGTGCATCAATTGGAGTCGTCAGAAGGGCTTGAAAGCCGGTTATGGAATTTCGGAGCGAGGTAAGTCTCCTTTCTAACTTTGTGAGGGGAATTGTCCCCATATGTGAACCAATTAATTATGTACTACTATTTGCGGGGGCTACGTACGTACGAGGTGATGGGAGTCCGTGCATAGCTACTATTATGCTTGTGTCCGGGTAGTCTAGGATCCACTAGTATGCCTTACGTGTTGTACTTGTGATCTTGCCAATAATATTAGACTGTTAATGCTATCGAATTAGTAATTGATTACCTAAGAAGGTTAGAGTGTATTTTTCTTAATCATTTAGAAAGAGAATTTTACCACTTTCTTGAGTAACTGCTTTCTTGATAAAAATGTGAACTTATTGTGTCAATATGTGTATCTATGGGTTCCTGTGTCGCATGTATGATTCACGAACAGGATAACCCTATTATTTATATATGAACGCGTCGCATGTCGATTCACGAGCGGGGGACAAAAGATTCCGTTCGGACCTCGATAACACAAAATCACGCTCCACATCACAATTTGAACTTAAGGAAACTCTTATTTCACTATTTGGCACCGAAACCCTCGGATCTCGATTCCGAGGTCGTTTACTAAAAATATTGACCGAAGTCAAACTTGGCCTTTAAGGCTAACCTTAAGGAATCAAGTGTTCCTATACCATTACAAACTCCTCCGAATCCCGAACCACCCGTCCCTACAAGTCATAAATCAGCAAAAGCAACTATGGGAAGTCTCGTTTAGGGGCACGGGGTCTTAGAATGCAAAAAGACCGATCGGGTCGTTATATTCTCCACCTCTTAAACAAACGTTCGTCCTCGAACGGGTCTAGAATCATACCTGAAGTGCTGAATAGGTGTGGATATCTGCTCCGCATGTCCTCCTCAGACTTCCAAGTCACCTCCTCGACTGGTTGACCCCTCCACTGGACCTTTACGGCGGAAACTCTCTTGGAACTCAACTGGCGATCCTTCCTGTCAATAATAGCAACTGGATCCTCCTCGTAGACCAACCTCTCATCTAGCTGAATGGTGCTGAAATCTACCACGTGAGAGAAGTCGGCGTGATATCTCCGAAGCATGGACACATGAAAGACCAGATTTACTCGTGATAAACTGGTGAGGCAAAGCAAGCTCATAAACAACCTCTCCTACTCGCTTCAACACCTCGAATGGACCTATAAACCTTGGGTTCAACTTGCCCTTCTTCCCAAACCTCATAATACCCTTCATCAGCGAGACTTTCAACATAACCTTCTCTCCCTCTATGAATGATACATCATGCGCCTTCTGATCCGCGTAACTCTTCTGTCTGGACTGCGCTGTGCGAAGCCTATCCTGGATCAACTTCACTTTCTCCAAGGCATCTTTCACCAGGTCGGTGCCATACAACTTAGCCTCGCCCAGCTCAAACCACCCGATAGGAGAACGACATCGCCGACCATACAAGGCCTCGAATGGAGCCATCTCAATGTTGGGCTGATAACAATTATTATAAGCAAACTCGGCCAAAGGCAAGAACTGGTCCCATTGACCTCCAAAGTCGATCACATATGCCCTGAGCATGTCCTCCAATATCTGGATTGTCCGCTCTGACTGCCCATTAGTCTGAGGGTGAAATGGTGTGTTGAGCTCTACCCGGGTGCCCAACTCACTCTGTAATGCTCTCCAGAAGTGCGAGGTGAACTGAGGACCTCGATCGGATATAATGGACACCAGCACACCGTGCAACCGGAATATCTCCCATATGTAGATCTGGGCCAACCTCTCTGAAGTATAAGTAGTAGCTACTGGAATGAAGTGTGCCGACTTGGTTAGCCTGTCCCAATGACCCAAATAGCATCAACCTTCCGCAAAGTCTGAGGCAACCCAACTACGAAGTCCATAGTGATGCGCTCCCACTTCCACTCAGGTATAAGCATCTGCTGAAGTAGGCCTCCTGGCCTCTGGTGCTCATACTTAACCTGCTGGCAATTTAGACATCTAGCCACATACTCCACTATATCCTTCTTCATTCGCCTCCACCAGTAATGTTGCTTCAAGTCACGATACATCTTCGTAGCACCATGATTAATTGAATATCGTGAACTGTGAGCCTCCGCTAGAACCCTCTCCCTCAGGCCATCAATAACTAGAACACACAAACGGCCCTGAAGCCTTAGAACACCATCCTCGGCCATAGAAACCTCCTTGGCACCACCCTGTACCACTGTCTCCCAAAGTTTTTCCAAGCGCAGATCATCAAACTGCCGGGCCTTAATATCCCCCATTAATGAAGACTGAGAAACCACACGTGCAAGAACCTGGCGGGGCTCTAAAAGGTCCAATTTCACCAGGCGATTAGCCAAGAACTGAATGTCCAAAGCTAGAGGCCTTTCCTCTGCTGCAATATAAGCCATACTACCCATACTCTCCTCCTTCTTGCTATCTGCTACCACATTGGCCTTGCCCGGATGATAAAGAATGGTGATATCATAATCCTTCAGCAACTCAAGCCACCTGCGCTGCCTCAAATTAAGACCCCTCTGCTTGAACAAGTGCTGCAAGTCTAGAGTCTTGTGGATCGGTATGGAGACATCTGTACTTATCTTTGAGAGGCTACAGGGTTGTTAGGAGTACTTCCCTTCTTGATTCCTTATAGTGCGATTTGATTCCTTTGAGGCTTATGCCTATGTTTCTTCCTACTCAATCTTATACGTCGCGAAGCGCTTTCTATGAAATGTGGATTTGAGGAATTTAAATGGTGCTACGGATATGATGCGAGATGTTTTCCATGTGTAGTTGGTTGGGGCTAATGTTGTTGCCATGCAGAAGAATATTATGTTATTTTAGCTCAGTAGCTGTGTTTCTGAGAAGTTTGAGGCTATGCTCAGATTGTTATGATGCTTACGATTAGTTATCGCGTGGTGTTGATATGATGGTAGAATGCTTGCCCATATGTTGGGGTAATGAATGACTTGAAGGGAGGTCTTCTCAGAGCGTAATTTTGAGATTTCAGTATTTTAGTTCCGGCGGAGGAAGGAAAAATGGACTATGAATGTTCAAGTCTGGGGGATAAAGTAATAAGACTTGGTGTTATCAAGCGAGGTGGAGTTTTCATCTGTGATGTGGTATCACTGTTTTTGATCGAATAAAATGTGTTATGTTTGTCGGTGTTATAGTTCTTCGGTTGCATTGGGTCAGAGTGTTGTGAAGTAGTATTGAAGAAACGGTTGTCAGAGATCGTGGTGCGTGGTGGTTCAGGATTGAATAGTTATTTCTAATGAAGGCAGCTCTAGAAAGATGATCTTCGGAGAGTTTGAAGTCGTGGAGATCTAATGGTTTATGAGCTACATAGAATGAAAATGAATTGGGCAGGATGAAGGAAGACATGTGAGAAGTGTCAGGCGGCAGATAAATTTCTAAAAGGCCATGCGTAAAAGAAGAAAGTCAGGTAGTGCTTAAAGGAATGAGTTTAATTAAAGTGGGAGAGTGGCAGCGTAGCATATGAGTTTAGCGGTAAGACAACTTCCTATCTTGAGGAGAATTTTGGAATGATTTTAGAATTTTAGTGGACGGTGATTGGGTCCACGAGCTTAATTTGAAATGTTTGTTATTTCGGCGGAAGGTTGGATACAACAAAGAGGAGTTATTAGGAATGAAGAAGGATGCAATGTGGGGATGAATTTGAAGATATTGTCGCGCATTTAATAGATGTCCATGAGGAGCGTACGGACTAGTAAAGTGGTATGAAGAAGGGCGTAGGATGGGGTATTGATGTCGTAGAGATTGTGTAGTGCAACGTCGTTGGAAGGTGTCAGTTGATAATTTCCACAGGTGGGTTATCTCCTGTGAGCAGGTTAGCGGTCGTGTGGTTGGAACGTTTCTTCAAGGAATTCTAGTGGTCATTCGGTAGGAGGCCGAATATGTGAATGGTGCTAGAAAATTGGAGTATTCATGGAATGCCAACAGAAGAATTTTGAAGAATTGGACGGGTCGGTTGCACAAGATCATGTCATCAAAGAAGAAAGGATTTCGGTGGGGTCTAGAGTGGTGCATGGAGTAGCTTCAGGCTAAGTGGGAGAGCCCCACCGCCTGCAAATGGGGTTGCAGGATTTGTCTTCTCTTGGGGCTGCAGATTATCGACGTATCGGCAAGTTATTACAGCTAAGGGTAAAAGAGAAAAATAGTAATTGCATATGGGATTTGATGAATGTGTGCAAAGGTTTGCCCTATTGGACCAGGGTTAGGCTTTGGAAGATTCAGAATTTATGCTTAACGCATAGGCGAGTTATAAGGGTAGTGACTCAGTCACGGGCTTCATTGAGAAGGTGTTCATGTGCTAGAAGAGCCTTGGAGTTGATTGTATTCGGGGCCAGTCAGAGTGGGTGACTCTCAATAGTGGACCTAATGAATTCGAATAAGGATGCAGTGTTTAAGGGTTTCAGGCAATAGTATGATTAAGAATCGAGCTTTTGCAGTGTAATTTCTGAGAAAGGGAAAATGGTTGGAGTGTTCTATGTTATTTTCAGCGTGCAGAATAGTATTGGAGGAGTGAAAAAAATAATAATAAAATAAACTCCGGATTGTAGAAGATTATCAAGAGGGTATGAGAAGGTTTGAGGGATTGAGACAGCATGGTCTCGTGAATAAAGGCCACTCGGGATAAGTGAGGATTGAGTTTGTTATGAGCTGAATGGGGTTACTATTATTTCTGAGGCAATTAAGGATGATTATAAGAAGATAGACTGGTTAGCCATGGTTGAAATGGCACATGTACGGCAATGATCAGTCCTTCAATGTGATTAGGTTATGCATGAGGTTTGTGCCGGTGCGTGCGAGGCTTGTCGGCCGCCGTAATGGATTTTATTTGGAAGCATTCAAGTATTATGGCATGTCAGGTGTAGGCGGATCCCGGAAGGATTATGGTGGTATAGACTACTACTTAAGGATTTTCATTTATTGTGATTGTGAGAATTCACTTGTGTGTTGTTCTGGTTCTCTTGAATTGGGGTAAGTAAAAGGTTTCTATATGATGAAGTGTCACGACCCAAATCCTAATGCGGGTCGCGATGGTGCCCAACAACGGGGTTAGGCAAGCCAATATGAATTACACTAGGTGTTACCCTTCCCATTTGATTAAATAAGTCTATATTTACCAGTTTAAAACAATTAAACATGATGATAGCTTGATATGAAAATACAATCATAACAATACATGGCCAAAATAAAGCATATGTATGAATATACAGCCCAAAACCCAAAATATACACTATGTGTGTGCCAGGAACTAGTGTCACGAGTGTCACGGGCAACTATCTGAATATACACGGATAATATATATACAAGTCCATAGTCTGAATGAAATAGATGGGAAAATGACAAAAGGAAACTTCAGGGTGCTGCCAAGGATCGCCAGGAAGAGCAGCTCACCGTGAAGTCTAATCAACGCAAGTCAGTACCTAGCACAAGCTTGATAATCAGAAGTACCAACCTCCAGACATGTACAGTTAAGTACAGAAGAAGAAGAAGTGCAGCATGAGTACATAAATAAATATGTACCCAGTGAGTATCCCGTCTAAACTCAAAGGAGTAGTGACGAGAGGTCAGCTAGATATTCACTAAGATCCAGCAATATAATATAAAAAGAGATATGGCTAAAGCATTAGGCATGTGAAGCAGAAATCAACAAGTACATAAGCAAATAATGTAATCCAAGTAACAACTGAAAAATGAACTGCAAGTGCCAAATCCTCCGTTTACACAATACCAGTCAATCCCACTATAAGTGACTCAGACTCAAGTGATAATACAATACCAGAAAAAGACAACCGGCCGGAGTCATAAGAGTGGTCATAAGGACTGAGGTCATAAGCTAACCCACGATCGCGAATCATACCTACGACTCGCGTGCTGACTCAATAGTAAAATGCTGACCCACGATCGCGCATCATACCTGCGACTCGTGTGCTGACTCGATAATGATAAGTTGACCCACCATCGCGTATCCAGTCTGCGACTCGTGTGTTGACTCGATAATGATAAGATACCCACGATCACGCATCATGACTGCGACTCGTGTGCTGACTCGATAATAATAATATATAAGTTGACCCACGATCGCGCATCCAGTCTACGACTCGTGTGCTGACTCGTTAACGATAAGCTACCCACAATCGCGCATCATGCATGCGACTCGTGTGCTGGCTCGATAATAATAATATATAAGTTGAACCATGATCGCGCATCGAGTCTGCGACTCATGTGCTGACTCAATAACAAGCGCATATACATATATAGGTTTATATGTGTACCGACTAAACAGTGAACCCCGAAGGACTGTGCCAATACCACTGTAGCCAACTGGGATTGAAATCATAATATGTCACCTTTCCATGTCATCTCAACAACAATCACAACTTACAATACATACAAGGTACAAATAAGGAACATAGAGGCATGCTCGTGAGTCCTAAAGCTACCCTACATAGCAATATAGTCGCCACGTACAAACTCTCGTCACTTGGTACGTACGCGGCCCCCACAACATGTATACATAATAAATAAGGAACCTATGAGGACATTTCCCCTTTACTAGGTTGGAAAGGAGACTCACCTCATGACGAAATCACCCCTCAGATCAAGGATGCCCGAATCTTTGAAATGTACCCTCGACGGCTCGCAACTAGCCAAATATAGAAGAATTACATAAATTCATGGTCAAGGAAGAAGGATTGAGATATTAACCAAAATTCACAATTCTTGAAGGATTTTGGAATTTCAACCCCGGGCCTACGCGCTCGGATTCCAAAAATTCTCGAAGGGATCACTCACCCGTAGCCTAAGGATCGTAATTATGCAACTTTTACTTGAATTTACAACAAAAATCTGGATAATTCACCAAATTATCAAAAATCCCATTTACTACTCAAAACCTAGATTTTTTTCTAAGATTTAGTAGTTAATTCCCTTGACAATTCATTAATTAAACTAGTAAAATAGGGTGAAATTACTTACCTCTACTGGAAGTGGCTCGCGGAATGGTTTTCTCAAGCTCTTATAACCCTTCAATGGAGGTTGGAATGAGTGTAAATGAAGAAAACACGAGTTTTGACATTTAAATACAGGCTGCCTACATGGGTTTCCGCACCTACGACCCTGGGACCGCACCTGCGAGGAAATGGCCGCACCTGCGAAAAATGTCCGAGGGAGCTGGGTTCGCACCTGTGGTCCCGCTCCTGCGGAAAATGGTCCGCACCTGCAGAAGTTGCGCACCTGCGAGGCTAGGACCGCAGGAGCGGTCCCGCACTTGCGGCTGGGCAACCACACTTGCGGTCACACCAGCTACAGCTGCACCACCAGTGTTTTTAGCTGGTGTTTGGCCTCGTGCGGTGTCCGGGAGGCACCTGGGCCCACCCGAGCCCCCGTCCAAATATACCAACAAGTCCCAAATCATCATACGGACTTGCCCGAGCCCACGGAACACTCAAAATCACCCTCCAAACCCCCTGAATTTATAACTTAAGAACTTAGCTATTCTTAAATTCTATAACGACGCGCCGAACCGACCTATACAACTCGGAATGACTTCAAATTTTGCAGACAAGTGATAAATGACATATCGGAGCTATTCCTGGTCCCGGAATTTCGTTCGGACCTTGATGGCATAAAATCACATTCCAATCCAAATTTCAAACTTAATGAAATCCTGATTTCCATTTCGAGCGTCGAAATGCTCCGAGTCATCAAAAACCCATTCCGAACATATGCCCGAGTCCGAAATCATCATACGAAGCTACTGGAGCTGTCAGAACTCGATTCCGAGGTCGTTTTCTCAAAATGTTCACCGAAGTCAAACTTGGCCAAATAGGCCAACCTTAAGGAACCAAGTGTTCCTAAAGCACTCAAACCATTCCCAAATCCTGAACCACCCATCCCCGCGAGTCATAAAGCACGAATACACGCTATGGAATGTTTCATTTAAGGGAACGGGAACCTAATACGCAAAATGACTGGTCGGGTCGTTACATTCTCCCCCTCTTAATTAAACGTTCGTCCTCGAACGGGTCTAGAATCGTATCTGGAGTGCTGAATAGATGTGGATATCTGCTCCGCATGTCCTCCTCAGGCTCCCAAGTCGCCTCCTCAACGGGTTGGCCCCTCCACCGAACCTTAACCACAGAAACATTCTTGGACCTCAACTGAAGGTCCTGTCTATCTATAATAGCTAATGGCTCCTCTTCGTAGCCCAACTTCTCATCTAACTGAATCGTGTTGTAATCAACTACGTGAGAGAAGTCGACGTGATACCTACGAAGCATGGATACATGGAAAACCGGATGAACTCCTGATAAGGCTGGAGGTAAAGCAAGCTCATAAGCGACCTCTCCGACTCGCCTCAATACCTCGAATGGACCTATAAACTTGGGGCTTAGCTTGCCCTTCCTCCCAAATCTCATGATACCCTTCATCGGCGAAACCTTCAGCATAACCTTATCTCCCTCCATAAATGCTACATCACGCGCCCGCTGATCTACGTAACTCTTCTGTCTGGACTGAGCTGTGCGGAGTCTCTCTGAATAATCTTCACCCTATCCAAAGCATCTCTCACCAGATCTGTGCCGTATAACTTGGCCTCGCAAGGCACAAACCACCCGATAGAAGAACGACATCGCCGACCATATAAAGCCTCGAATGGAGCCATCTCGATGTTGGACTGATAACTGTTATTGTATGCAAACTCCGCCAAAGGCAAGAATTGGTCCCACTGACCGCCAAAATCAATCACACAAGCCCTGAGCATATCCTCCAAAATATGAACTGTACGCTCTGAGCTGGCCATCAGTCTGAGGGTGAAATGGAACTGAGGTCTATCTGAGTGCCCATCTCACTGCGCAAAGCTCTCCAGAAGTGTGAAGTGAACTGAGGACCTCGATTTAATATAATAGACACCGGCACACCGTGCAAATAGACTATCTCTCGAATGTAAATCTGAGCCAGCCTCTCTGCAGCATAAGTAGTAGCCACAGGAATAAAATGCGCCGATTTGGTCAATCTATCCACAATGACCCAAACCGCGTCAACCTTCCGCAAAGTCCGAGGCAACCCAACCACGAAGTCCATGGTGATGCGCTCCCATTTCCACTCAGGAATGGGCATCTTCTGAAACAAGCCTCCTGGCCTCTAGTGCTCGTACTTGACCTGCTTACGATTGAGACACCTAGCCACATATTGCACTATATCCTTCTTCATCCGCCTCCACCAGTAATGCTTCTTCAAGTCACGATACATCTTCATCGCTCCTCGATGAAGATAATACCGATAACTGTGCGCCTCTGATAGAATCCTCTCCCCCTGGCAATCCATATTAGGAACACACAATCGTCCTTGGAGTCTCAGAACACCATTCTCGCTCAAGGTAACCTCATTGGCCCTACCTTGGACCACGTATCCCGAAGCTCTGCAAGACATGGATCATCAAACTGTCGAGCCTTAATCTCCCCCAACAATGAAGACTGAGAAACTACATGAGCCAAAACTCGACAAGGCTCCGAAAGGTCCAGTCTCACTAGGCGATTGGCCAAGTACTGAATGTCCAAGGCTAAAGGTCTCTCCTTAGCTGCAATGTAGGCCAAGCTACCCATACTCGCTGCCCTCCTACTCAAAGCATCTGCTACTACATTCGCCTTGCCCGGGTGATACAGAATAGTGAGATCATAGTCTTTTAACAACTCAAGACATCTCCGCTGCCTCAAATTAAGGTCCTTATGCTTAAACAAATGCTGCAAACTGCGGTGGTCAGTGTAGACCTCACATGACACACCATACAAATAGTGCCGCCAAATCTTCAAAGAATGAACAATCGCCACCAACTCTAAGTCGTGCACATGATAATTCTTTTCATGAACCTACAACTAGCGTGAAGCATAAGCAATAACCCTGTCACCCTGTATCAACACGCATCCCAACCCGACGCGTGAAGCGTCGCAATATATAGTATACATCCCAGGCTCAGAAGGCAATGATAGAACTGGTGCTGAGGTCAATGCTCACTTAAGCTTCTGAAAGCTCGCCTCACACTCATTGGACCATTGAAACGTTGCATTCTTCGGAGTCAATCTATTCAATGGAGCTGCAATAGAAGAGAATCCCTCCACAAATCGTCGATAATAGCCTGCTAGACCCAGAAAACTCCTGATCTCTGAAGCTGAAGTAGGACACGGCCAACTCTAAACTGCCTCAATCTTCTGCGGATCAACCTTGATACCCTCTCCGGATACCACATGCCCTAGAAATTCCACCGACCCCAACCAAAACTCGCACTTGGAGAACTTAGCATATAGCTTCTGCTCTCGCAAGGCCTAAAGCACAACTCTCAAATGTTGCTCGTGCTCACCCAGGCTCCGTGAGTAGATTAATATATCATCAATGAACACAATAACGAAAGAGTCGATAAACGGCTTGAACACCCTATTCATCAAGTCCATAAATGTTGCTGGGGCATTAGTCAAGCCGAAGGACATCACTAGAAACTCATAATGGCCATATCTGGTGCGAAATACAGTCTTCGGAACATCAGAAGCCCGAATCTTCAACTGGTGATAACCCGATCTCAGATCAATCTTAGAAAACACCCGAGCACCCTGCAACTGGTCAAACAAATCATCAATGCGCGACAGAGGATACTTGTTCTTAATGGTCACCTTATTCAACTGACGATAGTCAATGCACATCCGCATAGACCCATCCTTCTTCTACACGAATAAGACCAGAGCACCCCACGGTGACACACTCGGCCTGATGAACCCCTTGGCCAACAACTCCTCAAGCTTCTCCTTCAACTCCTTTAGCTCCTTAGGAGCCATACGATAAGGGGGAATGGAAATAGGCTGAGTATCTGGAGCAAAATCAATACACAAGTCTATATCTCGATCTGGAGGCATGCCTGGAAGATCTGAAGGGAACACATCTGGAAACTCTCGAACAACAGGCACTGAATCAATGGTAGGAGACTCGGCGATGGTGTCCCGCACAAAAGCAAGGTAAGCTAAGCAACCCTTCTCGACCATGTGCCGAGCCTTCATATAGGAAATGAATCGACTGAATGCACTAACTGAGGAACCCCTCCACTCTAACCTCGGCGACTCAGGCATGACTAATGTAACTGTCTTGGCATGGCAGTCCAACAAAGCATGATAAGGAGATAGACAATCCATGCCCAAAATAACCTCAAAATCAATCATATCGAGCAATAATAGGTCGGCTCTGGTCTCAAGCCCACAGAAGGTAATCACATAAGATCGGTAGACCCGGGCTACTACCACAGAATCGCCCACAAGAGTGGACACATACAAAGGAGAGCCCAAGGACTCACGAGGAACATCCAGAAAATGAGCAAATAATGCGGAAACATATGAGTATGTAGACCCTGGATCAAATCACACTGAAGCCTCCCTACCACAAACTGAAATAATACCTGTAATCACGGCCTCTGAGGCCACTACGTCTGATATGGCTGAAATAGCATAGAATCAGGCTGTAGCACTTGAAGACTGAGCTCCCTAGAACGAGATGGAGCTGACTGACCCCCTCCTGACTGGCCTCCCCTTCTAGGACGGACCCTTCCAACCTGACCCCCACCCTTAGGTGGTCGAACTACTGGTGCTGAAATCATAGGCTGGTGCCTCTACTGCACGGCCTTGACCCGATAGTGGGGGCAATCCCTCCTAACGTGGCCTAAGTCCCCACACACGTAGCATCTCAAATGTGACATATCATGATGTCATGTGGAGTAAGAGTCCCGAATGGCCGGAGTGCGATGCGAATCATCTGACACAACACTGAGATAGGAATCGGAGGATCTTTGACGGCTGGAGTAACCACTGGATGAACTGTGGATGGCTGGAGGATGGTAGGAGCGCTCTGGCATGGCACTGAACTGAGGCCTCACTAGAACACCCCTAGGAGGTAATGGAGGTGCTGCATATGAAGGCCTGCTGGACCGACCGCCTCCGAACTGACCCCTGCCCCTAGCTGGAGCGCCCCTGAAGTCACCTGAGAATCTGGCCCTCTTGTCATGCTGACCCTGCAGACCCTGCTCCCTGCTCCTCAGTCAGTATCCCTCAATCGGTCGATCTATCTCGACTACAAGCTGATACGGGGTACCCATCTCTACCTCTCTGGCCATAGAGGTCCTGATACCTGGATGTAAGCCTTCCACGAACCGCCGCACCCTCTCGGAATCAGTATCATAAGAGCATGGCGGGATAACTCTGAAAATCACACCTTATAATCAGTCACGAACATCTGCCCCTGCTCTAACCACTCAAACTGACCTCGAAGCTCCTCCCTCTCAGACGGCAGAATGTATCTATCCAGAAATAGCTGAGTAAACTACTCCCAAGTGACAGGAGGAGAATCCACTGGCCTGCTGAGAATATATGACTGCCACCAACGACGAACCCTTCATTTTAGCTGAAATGTAGTGAAGTCTACCCCGTGCGACTCCAATATCCTCATATTGTGCAGTCTGTCCCTACACTTGTCGAGGAAATGCTGGGGGTCCTCACCCCGCTCACCCCCCAAGACTTAAGGGCGAAGTCGGGTCCATCTATCTAGATTCTTCTGCTGGTCACCCTCAGCAACTGGCCTGGGCTCTGGCACTGCTACTATAGGCTGAACTCCACCCACGGGCGGTGTATCCGGAGTATGGTGTGCTGCAACTGCCTGTCCTGTGGCCTGAGTGGTAGGGGTCTGAACTCCCCCTCCCGCCTGGGAAGTGGAAGGATCTGCTGGAAGTATGCCAGCCTGGGACATAGTGTCCATGAATCTCCACGTGCGACCCATGACCTCACGGAAGCCTAGCGCCGTCATAAACTCTGCTAGAGCAAGAGCTACTGGAGGCACCTCGCCTCGCTCCTCGATGATAAGATCCTCTAACGGTGCGACTGGTACAGCTCTGGGATGCCTTTGTCCCCTACCTCGGGCAGGTGCCCTACCCCTGCCCCTACCACGGCCTCGAGCGGCAGGGGTAGCAGCCTCTCCCGGATTAGGAACATGATAAGCACGCGTCCTCACCATCTGTGAGAGAGTAGAAGATCAAATTTGAGTACATCATCAGTTGCACGATATGATATGAACAAAGAGGAGTTTCTTATCACCCTATAGCCTCCTAAAGATAAGTACATACGTCTCTGTACCGATCCGCAAGACTCTACTAGGTCTGCCCGTGACTCGTGAGACTACGTGAACCTAAAGCTCTGATACCACGTTGTCACGACCCAAATCCTAATGCGGGTCGCGATGGAACCCAACAAGGGGGTTAGGAAAGACAATATGAATTATACTAGGTGTTACCCTTCCCATTTAATTAAACAAGTCTCTATATTTAACAGTTTAAAACAATTAAACGTGATGATAACTTGATATGAAAATAAAATCATAACAATACATGGTCAAAATAAAGCATATGTATGAATATACAGCCCAAACCCCACAATATACACTACGTGTGTGCCAGGAACTAGTGTCACGGGCAACTATCTGAATATACACGGATAATATATATAAAAGTCCACAGTCTGAATGAAATAGACGGGAAAATGACAAAAGGAAACTTCAGGGTGCTGCCAAGGACCTCCAGGAAAAGAAGCTCACCATGAAGTCTAATCAACGCAAGTCAGTACCTAGCACCGACCTGATAATCAGAAGTACCAACCTCCGGACCTGTATAGTCAAGTACAGACGAA
Source organism: Nicotiana undulata (assembly GCA_005239495.1). NCBI lineage: Eukaryota > Viridiplantae > Streptophyta > Magnoliopsida > Solanales > Solanaceae > Nicotiana > Nicotiana undulata. The sequence goes on from ML278986.1 coordinate 123,251, forward strand.
GAAGAAGAAGTGCAGCATGAGTACATAAATAAATATGTACCCAGTGAGTATCCCGTCTAAACTCGAAGGAGTAGTGACGAGAGGTCGACTAGATACTCACTAAGGTCCAGCAATATAATATAAAAAGAGATATGGCTAAAGCATTAGGCATGTGAAGCAGAAATCAACAAGTACATAAGCAAATAAGGTAATCCAAGTAACAACTGAAAATGAACTACAAGTGCCAAATCCTCCGTTTTCACAATACATGTCAATCCCACTTTAAGTGACTCAGACTCAAGTGATAATACAATACCAGAACAAGACAACCGGCTGGAGTCATAAGGGTGGTCATAAGGATTGAGATCATACGCTAACCCACGATCGCGAATCATACCTGCGACTCCCGTGCTGACTCAATATTAATAAGCTGACCCACGATCACGCATCATACCTGTGACTCGTGTGCTGACTCGATAAAGATAAGCTGACCCACGATCGCGCATCCATTCTATGACTCATGTGCTGACTCGATAATGATAAGCTACCCACAATCGCGCATCATGCCTATGACTCGTGTGCTGACTCGATAATAATAATATATAAGTTTACCCACGATCGCGCATCTAGGGTGCGACTCGTGTGCTGACTTGATAATTATAAGCTACCCACGATCGCGCATCATGCCTGTGACTCGTTTGCTGACTCGATAATAATAATATATAAGCTGACCCACGATCGCGCATCCAGTCTGCGACTCGTGTGCTGACTTGATAATTATAAGCTACCCACGATCGCGCATCATGCCTGTGACTCGTTTGCTGACTCGATAATAATAATATATAAGCTGACCCACGATCGCGCATCCAGTCTGCGACTCGTGTGCTGACCCAATAACAAGTGCATATACATATATAGGTTTATATGTGTACCGACTCAATAGTGAACCCAACAGGACCATGCCAATACCACTGTAGCCAACTGGGATTGAAATCATTACATAATAATAGCCGCTATGGAAGGTTTCATTTAAGGTAACGAGATCCTAATGCGCAAAATGACCGGTCGGGTCGTTACATAAAGTGTCCCCACCTATTAGTGGTTCAAGAGTTATGATGGAATTTCTGCTCTATCTCATATTGGCATGCATATGTAGTAAGTAGTATGTAATTAGAAGTAAGGATCAAGATTGAGGTTCGGTGTTAACAAGGATGTCATGCGATCGGGTGAGCAAGGAAAAAGGGATTTGAATGTTTAGGGTAAGCTGGTGATGACTTCAGCGTCACCTGAGATCGGTGTTTGGTGAAAGAGTCTTTGTATCCTAGTTATGGGTTCTTGATTTGTTTTACAGTGTTAGTGTGGTTTGTGGTATGGATGTGCATACTTGTTACCTCGTCTGAAAGGTCGTGGGAGCGTGACCACGGGAAGATTGTATAAGTGTGACATGTAGTCACCTGATTGATTGAAGATTTAGGCCAAGAGTAAGGGAGTGCAATATTGCTCATTTGAGAATTTATGCCTAGAAGGCGTTCGGTTCAGTTGGTTGTGGATTGTAGGGTGTTTGTCCCAGCTATGATGGTTGTTCTTGCGTGTTATGAGAGGAAGTGGGTTATTATGGACCCAGGTAAAGCTATTAGCCTAATTCAGAGTGAGTGGAATCGGCTTGAGGGTTGTGAATGGATTCAATGTGGTTATGGGCTCCATGTGAATCAGGTGTGTTCATTCCACTATGGCGCTTCTTAAGGAGGGACGCTGGAATATCAGATGTTGTTCTGTCTTCTTCCAATTCATGTAATATTATGATTGTGCCGTGTGAGTTGTGAAACGGCTCCATAATCCCTATGTGTTGAGTCTCCGTGTAGCGATGAGGTTATGTTAGCAGGAGAGCTCTTGACATTCAGAGTATATACACCATACCTCAATTGTGATCGAGTTTGGTAGCGTATGGCTCTATCAGTCTCCCCAGGATGGTATTATACGCTTAGTGTGCTCGTGACTGATATTCAGTAATTTGTAATAGTGAGCAATTCGGCTCGGTGTGTATTTCCTTATGTGAATTTCATGATGGGATCGGGTGGCACGCCGCCACGGGTATGTTATTTGGATCGGGTTGCACTCCGCAACAGTGTGATGTTGAGCAAGGTTCCCACATTTACTTTTCCTTTTTTTTGCTTCCTATTTTCTGAGGAAAGTTCATATTAGTTGCGTAAGTCAAGTAGTCCCTTCCTGAGTCATTTCTTTATGCATCATGTTCGAGTTGAGGCCTATTGGCGTGTTGTGGCATCATGTGAGACTATTGGTCATGCCTGGGGTGATTTATTGCCTGAGCAGTTCATACTGGACGAGATGAAATTATGGTATCAGGGATCAGTGCAGTGAGATTATGTGAAGTATATTACAGGACAATTACCATTGTTTGGTTCATAATGAGATGATGATTTTAGTCAAGGGGAAAGATTCAATGTTTGGTTAACTCCGTAGTTGGTTAGAAATTTCTACATCTCCTTCGTTGTGGTAGTGTCGTCAGCATTATAGCAGGATGTGTGTGTGTATATATATATATATATATATATATATATATATATATATATATATATATATATAAGAAGATGCACTAGGAGCATCCGATTCATGGAATATTGGCTATTAAGGTTCAGGGAATGTTATTGTGGTTAGATGGTGAATTATGTGGTGCATGATGCTAAATCAGCAAAGGTACACAATCCCGTTCTGCTACCTCATGTGGTAATTGATATGGTGTTCATATATTGGAAACATGCCTGTCAGAGAATTTTAGGTGTTGGAACTGGGTTCTGATCTTATGGTATGGATAAAAGAGGATGTCTTCAGATTTGATCAAGCTAATGTATTCAACTGAGTGGTGGTAGCACATGTAGGTGCAAGAAGTGTTAAACAGTGATTTCAGGAAACTCCAGAGCAATTCATAGCACGTTCAAGGACGAACGCATGTTTAAGTGGGGGAGAATGTAACGACCCGACCGGTCATTTTGAGATCTAGTGCGTCGTTTGGCGGTTTGAGGACATTACCAGCTTCGTTTCAGGTATTATGACTCGTAGGCGTGGTCGAAGTTGAATTTTGGGAAGTTCGGAGTCAAATTGGAAAGAAAATTCTCATTTCGGAAGCCTTAAGTTGGAAGAATTGACTAAGATTGGAATTTTGAGTAAACGACTTCGGAATCGGGATTTGAAGGATCGAGCAGGTCCGTATGATGATTTCGGACTTGGGCGTATGTTCGGATTGGGCTTTGGATAACCCGGGAGCGTTTCAGCATATATTGTGGAAGTTAGCATTTTAGAAGGAATTTCATAAGTCTGGGTTGAAAGGCATTTCAGTGATATAGATGTCCGTTCGGGATTCCGATTCTGGGAATAGCTCCGTAAGGTGATTCTGGAGTTGGGAGCACGATCGCAAGTGAATTCGGATGTCCGTAGGTTATTTTGAAGTCATTTGGCTAAAGATAGAAATTTGAAGGTTTGTGAGAAATCCGACCAAAAGTGCAAATTTTGATATCGGAGTCGGAATGCGATTCCGAAAGTTGGAGCAGGTTCGTAATGTTGAACGTGACTTGCATGAAAAATTTGAGGTCAATCGTACGTTATTTGACATGTTTCGGCATCGAATGTAGAAGTTTCAAGTTCTATAGTTTATTAAGCTTGAATTGGGGTGCGATTCATGATTTCGACGTTATTTGATGTGATTTGAAGCCTCAAGAGAGTTTGTATCATGTTTTAGGACATGTTGGTATAATTGGTTAAGGTGCCGAGGGCCTCAGGTGGATTTCGGAAGGTTAACAGAATGGATTTCGGGCAAAAATAGCTGTTGGAAATTTCTGCTGCAAATTTGTTTTGGACAGCAGCTGATGCATCGGAGAGGTAACTTTGGAAGCATATATTACAATCTATAAGGAATCTTAAAATTTGAAAAACATAAAAGTTGTAGCTCTTGTATTCTAGTTTCCATAGAGGTAAACCATTCATGATTTGGACATTTTATCATAAAGTTATGATCGATTGAAGATGGCTGGTGAAGCAGTTGGTCTTTATTGTCATTATTTGTCATTCGATGTTAATAACCATGTTGATATACTTCGTCTATTATATTGTATTGACCTCTAGCAAGTGTCAAAATCGATCTCTCGTCACTACCTCTCTGAGGTTAGGCGGGATACTTACTGAGTACACGTTGTTTTCGTACTCATGCGGCACTTGCTGTGCATTTTATTTGGCACAGGTACATTCATAGCTAGTGGCCTGCTCGACACGGTGATGTGGATGACTTGGAGACTTAGACGAGCTGAAACATCCGAAGACGACCCGCAGCTGACAGTCTCTCTCAAATCGTATTTATTTTCATTTTAAATTCCTTTTCCAATTTGTACTTCGGACAATCTTTGTAGTATTTGTATAATTCTTAGAATTTTCTCTTGCACTTGTGACACTGGGTTCTGGGATGTGTTTGGGATGTATTTTATTAAAATGGAATATTAAGCCATCATATTTACTTAGCGGATTTTATTCAGTTATTATGTAATAAAGTGAAAGGTAATGATTTTAAAAATGCTAAAATAGGAATTTAACTTAACCAATTAATGATTGGCTTGCCTGACAGTGGTGTCCGGCGCCATCACAACCTTACACCTTATTTCACGACCCAAAACCTATGGGTTGTGATGGCGCCGGACACCACTGTCATGCAAGCCAACCCCTTAATCAGTTGAAATACCTTCATGTTTAACAATTTCGAAATCGTTGACTTTATTGCATTTCATAATCAAATAAATAAATTATTGTAAATTAAACGCGACAAGAAATCTATTTAATTCAATAAAACAAGACTCACACATCCCCAGAACCCGGTGACACAAGTACATGAGCAGTTTCTAAGAATTTATACAATTATACAACTCTTGTCCGAGAAATAAATGGGACAAAGGAAATGTATATAAAATGTAGGAACACCGAAAGGAGACACCGGTAGCTGTGGAACGCCTCTGGATGATTGCAGCCCGTATAAGTCCCCAAATCGATCATTGTACTATAAAGGTACCTGTGCAATAAAATGCACAGAAAGTGTAGTATGAGTACATATACATATATGTACCCAGTGAGTATCCCGTCTAATCTCGAAGAAGTAGTGACGAGAGGTCGACTCGATACTCACTAAGGTCCAACAGTAATAAAGTAAGCAGGATGTTAGGAAAACTGTAGGCAAGTAAAAAAATAAGCAAGTACATCAATATCCGGCATCAAGTAACAATCTCAAATCAAACAAGTTTGGTATCCGCCGTGGTGTACGACCCGCTCCCATATGGTACTCAATCTCGCCGTAGCATACGACCCGATCCCACCCTGGTAGTCTCAATCTCGCTGTGGCGTATGGCCCGATCCCACCCTGGTAGTCTCAATCTCGCCTTGGCGTACGACCTGATCCCCCCTGGTAGTCTCAATCTCGCCGTGGCGTACGACCCGATCCCACCCTGGTAGTCTCAATCTCGCCGTGGTGTACGACCCAATCCCACCCTGGTAGTCTCAATCTCGCCGTGGCGTACGGCCCGATCCCATAATATAATCAATCATCACTCTGCCGTGTGCGTACGGCCCGATCCCATAATATAATCAATCACACTCTGTCGTGGCGTACGGCCCGATCCCATAGTATAATCAATCATCACTCTACCGTGGCGTACGACCCGATCCTATAATATAATAAATCATCACTCTGCCGTGGCGTACGACCCGATCCCATAATATAATCAATCATCACTCTACCGTGATTCTCTTATCACACTTTAATCAAGCCAAGTATCACAACGTTCAAAGACAACAATACCAATCACACAAGTATACAAGTCATATCTATGGTACAGCAGGGGAAAACAATAAGCATGATGTGTCCTAACTACCCGGACGAAGCAGTAATAGCCGCTACGTACGAACTCTCGTCACTCCGTGCGTACATAGCCCCCAAACAAGATCACATAGCAAACAAGGTTACCTAGAGGGACAATTTCCCTCTAACGAGGTTAGAAAGGAGAGTCACCTCGCTTTGAAGATTCATCACCGGCTTCCAAGCCTCTACGACGACTAAAAATGGATGCGCACGCTCCCAAACTATTCTAATAACGGCAATCAATGAAAATATACTCAATAGATCATAACCAATTCAAATTACAAAGTTCCTCAGCCTGACTCTATGAAATGACCAAAATGCCCTCGGGCCCACTTGCCTGGACCTCGAAATTTCTTGGAGAAAATCTCTACCCGAAGCTTTACTAATTCAATAACACATTTTACTCAATTATTCATGCTAAATTCGTAGCTAAAATCCAAATTTCCAAATTTCTAAGTTTTCTTCAAAATACTAATTTTTCCACAAATTTTCCCTAATTTTCATGTTCTAATCCATGATATAATATTGTATTTAACTTAGAAATAAGTAGAATGATCTTACCTCTGAAGCTTGGTTGAAATCTTCCTTGAAATGCTCTCAAAATCCGCCCATAGTCATGAAGAAATGAAGAAAAATGAGCTAAACCCGCTAAAATATCATTCTGCCCAGGTATTTACTCATCGCGATCGCGGAAAATGCTTCGCGCTCGCATCGAACAATTTTTCCAGCCCAAAATTTACTCTTCGCGAACGCGGAAAGAGCTTCGCGATCGCGGAGAAGAATTGCCCAGCCTGCCCGGACAACCTCCAGTAGAATAGTCATAACGTTTTTCACACAACTCCAAATGACAAATGGTTAAATGTTCTGAACACTAGGCCCAACGATCTACAACTTTCATGTGTTGGTCATCTTCCAATTCCTTACAGATTTCTAGATATAGTCTGGCAAAGTCAGCCCATGTGCAACACAACTTTCTTCTTCATCTTCCCGGACACCCTGTAGTGTAACAGTCATAACTCTTTGTAAGCAAATACAAATAATGAATGGTTTACATTTCTAGAAACTAGACACAAAGGGCTACAACTTTCATTTTATACCATCTCACAATTCCTTATATATTGTGAGATATGAGCCTCCAAAGTCGAGTCAGTGCAGCATAACATTTACTCTACGCGATCGTGAAAGGCTTTCCGTGATCGCGATTCACTGGCCCGTTTCTCACATTTTACTCACCGCGATCGCGACCAATTCCCCGCGATCGCATAGAACACTGCTGTAGCCAAAAACCAGCAGTTAAAAATGGCCTAGAAATGGTCCGAAACCACCCTGAAACTCACCCGAGCCCCTCGGGACCTCGTCTGACATACCAACAAGTCTGGAAACATATCACGGACTTAGTCGAGGCCTCAAATCACATCAAACAACGCCGAAAACACGAATCACGCAAGAATTCAACTTTATAAACTTTGAAATTTATAACTTTCACATCTGATGCCGAAGCCTATCAAATCACGTCCGATTGACCCCAAATTTTGCACACAAGTCAAATTCGACATTACGGACCTGCTCCAACTTTCGGAATCGCATTCCGACCCCGATATCAAAATTTCCACTTCCGGTCGGATTTTCTNTGATCGCACTTCCAACTCCAGAATCACCATACGAAGCTATTCCCAGACTCGGAATCCCAAACGGACATCAATATCTCTGAAATGCTCTTTAAGCCAAACTTTAAGAAATTCCTTCAAAATGCTGACTTCCACAATATACGCTGAAATGCTCCCGAGTTATCCAAAACCCGTTCCGGACATACGCCCAAGACCGAAATTATCATACGAACCTGCTGGAACCTTCGAATCCTTATTCCAAGTTCGTTTACTCAAAATTCTAGTCTTACTCAATTTGTTCAACTTAAGGCTTCAGAAATAAAAATTTTCCTTTCAATTCAACTCTGAACCTCCTGAATTTCAACTCTGACCATACACACAAGTCACGATACCCGAAATGGACCTATTCATGACTCCCAACCACTGAACGACGCGCTGGATCTTAAAACGACCGGTCAGGTCGTTACACCTTAGGGCTCGGAGTAGAGCATATTTAGCTACTTTTGAGCTATTTTCAAGGGAAAAGATCACATTCCAACATAGAGTTGCTATAATCCTTCAATATGGTTAATCATATCTTGTTCTTTAATAATGTAACGACTTGATAGGTCGTTTTAAGTTCTAGCTTTTGTTTTGTGATTGGGACCTTGAATAGCTTCATTTGACTATTTATGACTTGTGTGCATGGTTCATTTCTATCTTCGGATTGTTTAGATGTGTTTTGATATAAATATCTTGATTCTAGAGCGATAAAGTTGTTGAAATTGACCACAATCAACATTCTTGATAAACGGGTTTGGATCGTTGTTTTGAAGATTCTGGTAGGTTCGTACGATAATTTTGGCCACACAAATATATTAAGTTTGGGTCCCGGGTGACCTGAGGCCATTTCATCGCTTATAGTAAAGAGTTGAAAATTTGAGTTCAACATTTAGTTCATTTTATTTTATTATTTGACAAAGATTACACAAGGTGGCTATTCTGGAGAGGAATTTCTTCCTAACTTCAAAGGTTAGTAACTTTAACTTATTTTTTACTAATTTTCATTACTTTTCTTATATTTTTATTCCTATATCTCGGATTTCATATAGCATAAATATGATTTTAAGGGTAGAAGCTTAAGATTATGTTTTTTAGAGATTTAGACCTCGATTTGAGGTCAAATCTCGTGACATATGATATTTTTGGACTCAGGGATGAATGGGTAATCAAGTGTTGGTCTTGATTTTAGATTTTGACCAAGTGGGCCGCGATTGAATTTTTCAAATTGTAATGACCCGACTAGTATTTTTGAGAATTTAAGCTCCGTTTGGTGGCGTATTGTCTTGAATAGCTCCACATTGTGTATATTGACCTGTGTGCGTGGTTGGATTCAGTTACCGGATGAACCGGAGTCGAATTGGGAGAAAAATCTAAAATTTTGAAGCTTGAGTGATGGAAGTTGACCGGAGGTTTGAATTTCTTGTAAACGGTCTCGGAATGAGTATTGGGTGATGTCAACAGCTTTGTATGATGATTTTGGACTTATGTGCGTGTCCGGAATTGGTTTTGGAGGTCCGTAGAGTAATTTGAGGTTATTTTGCGAAAGATAGAATTTCGGCGATTTCGGTCGATAGTTGAAATTTTGATATCGGGATCGGAATAGAATTCCAAGAGTGGCTGTAGGTATGTCGTGTCATTTATGACTTGTCTGCAAAATTTGACGTCATTTGAGGTTGAATTGATAGGTTTCAGCACGCGTTTTGATATTTGAAGATTTGAGAATTTCATAAGTTTGATTTTTGGTTTGATTCGTCGATTTGGTGTTGTTTTATGTGATTTTAACCCTCAATCGAGTCCGTATTAGGTTATAAGACTTGTTTGTGTGATTAGACGGGGTCCCGGGGGTCTCGAGTGTGTTACGAATAGGTTTCGGGTAAAATTTCCTCATTTTCCACTGCTGAACCTGTCATCTGGTTTCCTTCTATGCGATCGCATAGAATTAGTCGTGATCGCATAGTGCTATTCTGACTCGCCCAGATATTTCCTTCAATGCGTTCGCATAGTCTAGATCGCGATCGCGGAAGACTACTTCCTCCTTCTACGTGTTCACATATTCAACCTCGCGATCGCATGTGTTCCAGCAGGGGCATCAGATTATCTCTTCTACGCGATCGCATTCTGTGCTTCACAATCGCGTAGTGTGGAGTTGGAACAATAGATAATTTCTTATATGTGATCGCATATGTACCTTCGTGATCGCATAGGAAATTTTTTGCCAGTGCTATTTTTCCTCTACGCGATCGCAAATAATTTCACGCGATCGTGATGCTTTAAAACATGGGCAGAATATAAGTTTTCAAAATCGTGGGTTTCACCATTTTTAACATATTTTGACTTCTAGAGCTCGATTCTTGGCGATCCTTTGATGGATTTTCACACAAATCGAATGGGTAAGTGTTCTTCCACTAGAATTAAATATATTTCATGAATTAGTCCTTGTTTTTATCATTTAAATTGTATTTTGAGTTGAGGAAAATGTGGGTTTCGAAAGGAAATTCCTAAATTGAGAAATCATGATTTGAGGGACCAGATGATATCGGAATTTGATAAAATTTGTATGGTTGAACTCGTATCGTAATACGTGTTCGGTTTTTGGTAAAATTTGTCGGGTTCTGAGGTGCTGGCTTCGGGGTCGACTTTTTGGTCAATTTTTATAATTTTGTAAAGATTGAAACTTTATTATTCGGAATAGTTCCTTATACGTTTTATGTGTATTTTGAAGCTCCTGTAGTTGATTTTGAGCCGTCCGTAGGTCGTTTTTCCTGAGAAGTCAATTTAGAGTACCAGGTTGTCGTCTTTGAAGTAAGTATCTTGCCTAACCTTGTGTTGGGTAACTACCCCTTAGGATTGAGTCTTCTATGTTGATTGTATCCCGTGTACGCGAGGTGACGAGTGCAGACTCAGACTTATTTACAAATATAGGTTAACCTTTTAGGATTTTTAGGTTCTTATATTCCCCGTGTATGAATTGTAATATTTATATCTGAGTTCATGATTGCTAGATTCACCTCTTCCTGCTCAAATTAGAAATTACTTAGTTAGTGTTCCTTTGTTTCTTATTTGATCTTAATTGACTTAAATGAAGACTTAGCCTTTCCTACCGTTATGCTATATCTCCCTTCATACACTGCCTCTTTGACTAAAACTAGTATAATCTCACCCTATAATTGTGTAGTAGTAATTGGAATACCTATACGTTGGTGTCAAGCATGCCCATGAGTCGTACATTGTGATTTATATGACTTTACCTTATGTGCTATTTAGGATTAGTTGATAATCGTCCATGTTGATGGTATTTATTTGGTGTTTCCTATCACCGAACCTTGTTCAAGCTGAGTTTATTCTGTGAAGCTAATTATCTAAGAAGATTGGTTATAGTTGCTTCCCTTGCCGGGATGAATTGGTTTCTTTTGTTGTGAACTTGAATATTAAGCTCGTTGCTATATTTGCCTTGTTTTCCCCTCGTTATGAGGTTTCTCTTTGTGCTTGGATTTCCCTTTAGTGACTACTTGTTATGAGTGATCTTTTACCATTCTTGTGATTCAAGTCTTTGTATTGATTTGCTCACAGCACCTTGCATTTTTCCTTTTGTTGCTTTTGCACATGTTGTGGCAATGTATGTTGTTTCTGTCGCATTCTGGTTGTTTTCCTCAGTGACTGCATTGCATATTTAAATTGGGACTACAGACGAAATTCCGGGAGCTTTCCCCATGTACTACATTGCATATTTAAATTGGGACTACAGACGTATTGCGGGATCTTTCCCCCTGTACTGCATGACAAATTCTGAGTTACGGGCTGAGTTCCGGTAAATTTATCTTGAGGAGATTATGATCGAAAGATTTATTGAAAAGTATAGTTGAATAAGTATTTGCCTTGAAGAAGATTATGTCTGAAGGACTTTTATTTCAAATGTATATTTGGAAAAATATTTGTCTTGCTGAAAATGATATTTGGAAGTCATTTATTGGGGAAGTATATTTGCAAATCACGTATTTTGAAAGAAACTATGTTTTAAAGATTTCTCTTTCTATATAGCTGAGAGGATATCAACATGGTTATTAGCTGAGAGGCCTCTAGCCTTAGATGTTCAGTCCTTAGCCAGTCAGTTCATGAGGTTGAATCTTTCTGAGCCTTGCCGGGTATTATCTTGTGTGTTTGCTCGATCTTCTCTTTATGAATGCATCAGAGAGCGCCAGTATGATGATCCCTACCTTCTAGTTCTTCGGGATAGAGTCCGGCGGGGTGGTGCCAGGGATGTGACCATAGGTGATGATGGTGTGATGAGTATGTAGGGACGTATTTGTGTGCCCAATGTAGATGGGTTTCGGGAGTTGATTCTTGAGGAGGCCGTTAGTTCGGGGTATTCCATCCATCCGGGTACCACGAAGATTCACCAGGATCTGAGACCACTATTTGTGGCAAAGGATTAAGAAGGATATAGTGGAGTTTGTAGCCAAGTGTCTCAACTGTCAGCAAGTCAAATGTGACCATCAGATACCGGGAGGGCTACTTCAGCAGATGCCCATTCCTGAGTGGAAGTGGGAGAGCTTTTCGCGGTTGGGTTGCCTCGAACGTTGCGGAAGGTTGACACGGTTTGGTTCATTGTGGATAGGTTGTCCAAATCAGAGCATTTCATTAAAGTAGCTACCACTTATACTTTTGAGAGGTTGGCCCAAATCTACATCAGGGAGACAGCCGGTTGCACGTTGTGCCGGTGTCCTTTATATAAGATCGAGGTCATCAGTTCACCTCGCACTTCCGGAGAGCATTGAATAGTGTGTTGGGTACCCAGATAGATCTCAACACAGCATTTCACCCTCGGACTGATGGTCAGTCGAAGCAGACAGTTAAAATATTGGAGGACATGCTCGGGGCGTGTGTGATTGACTTTGGAGGTCAATGAGACCAGTTCTTTCCCTTGGCCGAGTTTGCTTACAATAATAGTTATTAGTCCAGCATTGAGATGGCTCCATTTGAGGCTTTGTATGTTCGGCGATGTCGTTCTCCTATCAGGTGGTTTGAGCCTGGTGAGGCTAAGTTATATGGCACCGACCTGGTGAAGGATGATTTGGAGAAGGTTAGGTTGATTCAGAAGAGGCTCCGCATAGCCCAGTCCAGACAGAAGAGTTACGCGGATCAGAAGGCGCGTGATGTATCATTTATGGAGGGAGGTAAGGTCTTGTTGAAAGTCTCACCGATGAAGGGTATATGAGGTTTGGGATGACGGGCAAGCTGAGCCCAAGGTTCATTGGCCCTTTTGAGGTTTTGCAGCGGGTTGGGGAGGTTGCTTATGAGTTGGCATTGCCTCCCAACTTAGCAGGAGTTCATCCGGTATTCCACGTCTCCATGCTTCGGAAGTATCAGGGTGATCCGACTCATGTTTTGGATTTCAGCTCAGTCCAGTTGGACAAGGATCTATCATATGTTGAGGAGCCTATGGCTATATTGGACAGGAAGGTAAGAACGCTCAGATCGAAGAATATTGCCTCAGTCAAGGTTCAGTGGAGGGGTCATCCGGTTGAGGAGGCGACTTCGGAGACTGAGCAGGATATGCGGAGTCAGTACCCTCATCTTTTCACAACTTCAGGTATGTTTCTATACTCGTCTGAGGACGAATGATTTTCTTAAGAGGGGGAGAATGTAATGACCCGGTCGGTCATTTTGAGAGTTAGCGCCCCGATCCACTAATAACTGCTTCTCCCATGTATCTTTATGTCATTGAAACTTGCCGGAGCATTGTGTGGTGAAATTTGGAGTGATTTTGGACACATAGTCCTTAAATGTGGATTTTAGCTTTTGAAATCAGGCCGTAGCTAAAACTGTGTGAAGACGGATCCGGAATGGAATTTTGTCAACTCTGTTATCTATGTTGGGTGATTTCGAGGTTAGGAGCGTGTTCAGAGTGATTTTTCGAGGTCGATTGTAGATTTAGGATTGAATTCGCGAAAGTTAGAATTTTGGCCACTTCAGCCCATTTGTGATCTTAGTGCAAAATTTGAGGTCATTCTGACGAGTTTAGACGTGATTCAGCATCTGATGTGCATTTTAGAAATTTCATAAGTCCTTAGGCTTGAATCTATGCATATTTAATGATTTTTATGTTATGATACGTGTTTTTAAGGCTCGACCAAGTTTGAATGAGGTATTAGGGTTGATTGGTTGTTTTGGTTGAGATCCCGGGGGCCTCGAGTGTGTTTCGGGTGTTCAAACTGGCATTTTTGGCCTAATAGCCTTAGCTGATTTTTCTGGTTTTTCTGCAGCAATGTTTTGTTCTTTGCGATCGCAAGGGTTCACCCGCGATCGCGTAAGGTAAATATGAGAGGTCCTGCGATTTGTTCTCTACGATCCCAATAAGAGGTCCGCGATCGCAGTGTGTTGGAATCTTGGTCTTCGCGATCGCATGACCTGGACCGCGGTCGCGTAGAGTGTTCTTTGTCTGGGGGAGTTTCAATATTTGTTCTACGCAGTCGCGTGGCCCCAACCGCGATCGCGTAGCTCTGGGTCTTGAAGGTGTGCGATCGCAAACACGTAATCGCGATCGCGATGAAGGTTTTTAGGGGCGTGGCTGAATGTTCTCAATGATCGCGACTATGTGTCCGCGATCGCATAGAAGAAACACCTGGGCAGAATATTAAAACCCCAAATTCGAGGGTTTAAGCCTATTTTCACCATTTTTTATTTTGAGAGCTCGGGAGAGGCGATGTTTGAAGACTTTTGCACCTGGGTAACTTTGGTAAGTGATATCTACCCAACTTAGATTAATTTCCATGATTCCTAACTTAAATCTAGTCTTTAAAATTCGAATTTGGGTGGAAAATTTGGGAAATATTGGATGAACTTCATAGACCAAATTATTGAGTTTTGATTGGGTGTTTGACCTCCGATTTGAGAGATTCTTATACGGTTGGACTCGTGAGCGAATGAGTGTCTGGAAAATTTAATTTTTACCTGATTCCGAGACGTGGGCCAGGAGGACATTTTGGGAAAATTTCCTAATTTCGCGTTTTAGCTTAGAAATAATTAGCTATTTTGTTTCCTTGAAGTGATATTTACATTATGCAATCGAATTGAATAGATTTGGGCCACCCGGAATCATATACTCGTGGAAAGAGCGTGGTATTGAGTTGATTACGACAATCAAGGTAAGTGGCTTGCCTAACTCTGTGTTGGGGATTTCCCTTAGGCATTTTTATAGTGATTTTATTTTGCGGACGCCATGTACGTGAGGTGACGAGTGCGTACACGGGTAATTGTTGCTAAATTCCCGCTTTTCCTTCCATGACATAACTCATTTACAATCCTATATTATTGTTTCATGTTATAACTGATTAGTTAGCGTAGGAGTAAGCATTCCTACCTGTCCTTACTTGAATTCCCCGTATTTGCTACTATTGTCTCCATGCTTAGTTAGTTTAACCTTATTTTTTCTATTGTTTTCTTGAATTGTTTAATTAAGCCGTATCCGATAGAATTCTGCATTTCATATTTAAATTGGGACTACGGATCGAGATCCGAGAGCTTAACCCCCCTTAATTGCATTGCATATTTAAATTGGGACAACGAACCGAGATCCGAGAGCTTTCCCCTCTGTACTGCATAGCATATTTAAATTGGGACTACGGACCAAGATCCGAGAGCTTTCATCCTGTACTGCATTGCGTATTTGCTGTTCAGATATATGTTGTGCGGAGCCGAGGGCTCTTCTTTATTATTTCTTTCAGTTTTCCTTTAAATTCTGCTTTTTGTTGCTATTTATATGTCCTTGTTCAAACTTATAACTTTCTTATTTCAAAACTCAATAGAGCCTCAATCTGACCTCGTCAGTACTTGCTTGGGGTTAGGCTTGGCACTTACTGAGTACCAATTGTGGTGTACTCATGCCCTTCCAGCGCATGTTTTTCCCATGTGCAGATCCAGGTGCCAGTACACAACATTGTGGCTAGGAGTACTACCGCAGCTGTTAGGAGACCGCGAGGTAATTCTATCGCGTCTGCAGAATCCCATGTGTCCCCATCTACTCTACTACAGACATAGGAGATATACATATACACATTTTCTTTATTCCGTTGTATAGAGGTATAGTCGTACAAAGCTTGTGATTTGTGACATTCCGGATTATGGGAAGTAAATGTTGTGGATGCCGAGCGGCTAAATCTTATAGTATTACTTCTTCTTTACTGTCTCTGTTATTATTTTGTCTTGTTTTTCCGCAAATTTAGGCTTACCTAGTCGTAAAGACTAGGTGCCGTCACGAGACCGTTTCAGAGGGAAATTCGGGTCCTGACAGCTTCTTTAGTCTAGCTTGCGAGGTTTGTGCTAGGTGGTGTTAGTTGTGGCTCGGTGATTCGGGTGTCTTATGATGAGGTCTTCGTGTTTATTGCATCATTATCAATATTATGGGGCTTAGAAATAGAGTTCCTTCAGGCGTGGGGCTGATTGCCAATGCTGAGTTGATTTTGGGCAGCTATTGTGATCAAAAGTGTTATTATGAGCCCATGTGTGATGTGCTATATTGTGTGGTCCTACCTTGTGGGTATATTCATGAGTTAATGTAGCGGGTTGAGGCTAATGCCGGATATGGATTTAGAATCGGATCATTTGGGAGTGAGTTGAAGGTGAGAAATTGAGGTATGAGGCCTATCGGTGGTAATGGGAAGGCTATATTGCAGTTGTGATTTTGCCATAAGGCTTATTTAGTTTGGGGTGACGTGGTATCACCCGCGGGTGTGTGTTGGAAGTGCGAAATCAAGGATTTGATGAGTTCGAGGTGGATCTTGGCACGCTCGAGGACGAACGTTTGTTTTAAGAGGGGGAGAATGTAACGACCCGACAGGTCGTTTTGAAAATTTAAGCTTCGTTCGGTGGCGTAATGTCTTGAATAGCTCCTATTGGGTATATCGACCTGCGTGCGTGGTTAGATTCAGTTACCTGATGAACCGGAGTCGAATTGGTAGAAAATCTCAAATTTTGAAGCTTGAGTGATGGAAGTTGACCGGAGGTTTCACTTTTGTGTTAACTGTCTCGGAATGAGTTTTTGGTGATGTCAACAGCTTCGTATGATGATTTTGGACTTAGGAGCGCGTCCGGAATTGGTTTTTGAGGTTCGTAGAGTAATTTGAGGTAATTTGGCGAAGGATAGAATTTTGGCAATTTCGGCCGATAGGTGAAATTTTGATATCGGGCTCGGAACAAAATTCCGAGAGTGGATGTAGGTCAGTCGTGTCATTTATGACTTGTCTGCAAAATTTCACGTCATTCCAGGTTGAATTGATAGGTGTCGGCACGAGTTTTGATATTTGAAGATTTGAGAATTTAGTAAGATTGATTTTTGGTTTGATTCGTCATTTTTGTGTTGTTTTATGTGATTTGAAACCTCGAGTGAGTCCGTATTAGGTTATAAGACTTTTTTATTTGATTAGAGGGGGTCCCGGGGGTCTCCAGTGTGTTCCGGATAGGCTTCGGGTCAATTTTCCTCATTTTCCACTACTGAACCAGTCATCTAGTTTCCTTCTATGCGATCACATAGAATTAGTCACGATCGCATAGTGCTATTCTGAATCGCCCAAATTTTTACTTCAATGTGTTTGCATAGTCTAGATCACGATCGAGGAAGACTACTTCCTCTTTCTACGCGTTCGCATATTCAACCTCGCGATCGCATAGTGTTCCAGCAGGGGCATCAGATTATCTCTTCTAAGCGATCGCATTCCGTTCTTTGCGATCGCGTAGTGTGGCGTTGGGGACAACAGTTAATTTCTTATATGCGATCGCATATGTACCTTCGCGATACATAGGACATTTTTGGCCAGTGCTATTTTTCCTCTACGCGATTGCAAATAATTTATTAGACCAGTGGTGTCTTGACTAGTCCTCGTCACTACTTTACTGAGGTTAGTCTTGATACTTACTGGGCATCGCTGTGGTGTGCTCATACTACACTTCTGCGCATTTTTGGTGTGCAGATCCAGATATTTATTGTTAGTAGCTGCGCGGATCATTTTCGAGGAGACACAGGGTAAACCTGTTGCTGTGTTCGCAGGCTTCAGAGTCACCTTCCTGTTTTTATTCAACTATACTCCCTTATTTCTAAGAAGTTGTATTAAGTGTTGTTGAAAGTCTCGTATAGCTTATGACTTGTATTCCCGGTTTTGGAAAATTATAAATTTTGTCAAGATTTCTATATCGGGACTGTTAGATTTCTTTTATTATTGTTAATGTTCTGTAAATGTTAGGCTTACCTAGTCCCTAAGACTAGGTGCCATCACGATACCAAACGTAGGGAAATTCGGGTCGTGACACAAATATGTTAAAGATCGAACCTTTTTGATACTAGGATAGTTTTTAAATCAGTAACAATGCGGCACGTCGTTTTGAGTATTTTAGCCCAATTCCCCCTATTTATTTCTATCTCCATGTTATATTGTGGTATTGTGACTTGACGAGGTGATTGGGTTTTGTTTCGGGTGAGTCTTAGAGTGAAATGTGACACTTAGTCCCTAAGTTGGAGGCTTAAGGTTAAAGAGTTGATCGGAATTTTATCAAGCCCGGAACCTAGGGGCGAGACCAGCACCTGTGCCTTTCTTAACCGAGCGTACCAATTTGCGACTGAAGGGCTCTGGACATACAATGTCATACTTTGGCCATAGGGCCACATTTTAAGACAATTTGTGAAACAAAATATAAAACTGAACGGAAACTAGTTTTGACTAAACGTCAATATCGGCCGTCATAACCACTATAGCTAAAAACCAACAAAATATACATACAAGGCCTACAAGCCCAACATACTGCACTAACTAACAGGATATGTTTATAAGCATCTACTGATGGATGTACTGTGGTGGTAATAGGACCTGACCTACCCATAACATAAATACATATATACAAAATATGTAAACAAAAACCTATACCCAACAACTCTGAAGGACGTGGAGCTTACCGATCAAGCTAAACTCCGGCAACACCTCTGAGGAGGTTTACCCGCCTGTCTATCTGAACCTACACGCATGAAATGCAGCGTCCCCAGAAAAAGGACGCTAATATGAAATAATGTACCAAGTATGTAAGGCAATAAAATAAATGAAAGTTGAAACTGAACTGGTAATATAATAATTGAAAGTAACTGGGAGTGAAAGATGATCTGGAGAAATACTTATCTGCTTATACTAACTCAACTCTCTCAATATCGTAAGTAGAATAAATATCCGTCCCTATAAGGCCCGGTACGTGTAACTGCTCAGCTGTAGTAGGCTCGGTCACAGGTGCTCGACCCTACTAAGGTAGGTATCTTGACCATTCAGGGCTGGCTCATAGGAGCTCGGCCACAAGAGGCTCGGAATATAACTTACATCTTATCAGAGGTTGCCAATAGGGGCCTGCCCATCGATTATAGCTCTGTGGTGGTGACAATATTTTAATACTATATATATATATAAAGACTCTCTGCTATCTTGACTGAAAGAAGACAAAACTAAACTGAATATGAAGTTCAGATAAGGAAGAATGTTGTAACTTTTAAGACTAGGATAATGTACATAAGTTCAAGAATAAGAACTTCTATTTATGCCTCGTTAATAAACTCACGTGGTTACAGGATCATGCAAAAATGAAGAAAGGTTTAGCCCTAACATACCTTATCACAATCATCTAAATCACCAAGTTGAACTCACCTCTTCGCACCTTAATCTACAACAACAATAATAAAACTATTATTAAGTTACGAAAGGTACCACTATCACACAACGAACGACAATCTTATTTTATATTAAAACAAGCAGCATCTCCCTTATGATCCTTACTTCATCCAAAATCAAGATAACACCAGCAACACGAGAACACACAACAATAACAACATATATGAATTTTTTTTCAAACCTTATATACACCACAAAATACAACAAAAACGCCCAACACACCCCAATATCTTAATACACAAAGCGGCCACTGTAGTAGTGTCAAACAACCTAAAATATTACGACGAACGACCAGCCCACCACCCTGAATTTATGTGGTCTTTCTACACACCCTTTATCCTCCAATAATCCATAAATTAGTAGTATAAAACGCAATCCAACAGCAACACAAAAGAATCCCCAAAACATTCCGCTACAAGTGAATAACTCTAACTCACGGCTTCCGATCACCTTCCCGTGAGTTCTTACAATTATAAAACGACTTTCCATACATCTCCAGCAGAAAAATGGATTATATAGAGAAGTAAAATTACCTTATTTGTTGAATAACTCAGCTTCTATCTTGGTTCTTCAAACCCTAGCTTTTACCTCCAACTAGAACTTTAAAAGGAGAGAAAATCAATTAGGGTCTGTAGACAATTTTTGGGAGGATGTTTGCAGGGTTTTAGGTCTGGTTATTGTGTTATATAAAGAGTATTATATTGCAGGAGATAATCCCTTAAATGGTATCTTTGGCCGACTCGAAATAGCCCTTTTTTGGACTCTCATTTAAGCAAGTAGGTGACACACCTTCTTGTCACATAGTAGTCTGTGCAGTCTCGCAAAAATGCGTATATCTCTCTACTCCGATGTTGTATTAATGTATGGTTTAATGCATTGGAAAATATACTCATAGATATTCAATGTTATTGAGGGAAAATCTCGTAACTACAAGTATATTGGGAGAAAATGCAATTACATTTAACCCAAATTTCAGTAAAACTTATGAACGTAACATGTGATGACTTTCATTGACCTTTGTCCCACAAATCGCTTGAACTCAAAACATAACACATGAATATAATAAAAATAAAATAACCCATAACATAACCTTCTTATGATGTTAAAAACCTTCGTCTTACCCCAAAGGTATGGGTTACAACATTCCCAACTTGTTGACTTTCGACGAAACATTATTTTCTTCAATTCAGTGGCTTTTAAACCTTCCAACCCTCTTTGTAATTATTGTTCATGATCTTCAATATATGTAACATTATAGGTAACATGATAACTTACTTTATATACTTCCAAACATGATCTCATTTTTTGTCTTACATTAGTTTACTTACGACACACTTTTATGTGCGAAACTATGGGGTGTAACATCATTCCCACATTAGGAGAATACGTCCTTGAATGTTTACTCTTAGACACTTGGGAAACGTTTTCAAGAGTCTTCTCCATACACTAGATTAAAACCAACCTACACGCAGTCTGAAAACATACTATACATGCCACACATGGCCAATGTCTATAAATAGCAACATTTGGCCTTAGAACGCCGTCAATATAAATATTGAAAGTCAAAAATAAGAGCTTACCTAGTGACCTACTGCCTGAATAGAGTTGTGCTGAAGTATCCCATCTCGAGCCATATCTTTTGTTTGAATAAGGTGGGGGTATTCAGACTTCATTCCTTACTTCGCTTCCCACGTCATCTCTTCTACATTCTTGCTTCTCCATAAAACCTACACAGAGGCTATCTCCTTATTTCGTAGCTTGAAGATTTGTCGGTCTAGGATGGAAATTGGAACTTTCTTGTATGACAAGTCTTTCGTGATCTGTACGTCATTCTTGGACACCACTTCGGTAGAATCCCCAACACACTTCCGTAGCATAGTTATGTAAAAATCTGGATGGACAGAATCCAATTATGAGGGAAAATCTAACTCATAAGCTACTCGACCCACTCTTCAAAAAATCATATAAGGCCCAATATATTGTGGGCTAAGCTTTCCTTTATTGCCAAACCTCATCACGCCTTTCATAGGAGACATCTTTAAGAATACCCAATCATCTACCCCGAATACTAAATCTCATCATCGCATATCAAAATATGACTTCTGACGACTTTGATCTGTCAACAGTCGCTCCCGGATAAGCTTTACCTTCTCTACTGCCTGGTAAACAAAGCATGGCCCATGTAATCTAGATTTTCCAACATCAAACCACCCTAAAGGAGATCTGCACTTATGCCAATACAAAGCCTTATACAGAGCCAGTTGAATCCTAGAGTGGTAACTGTTATTATATGCAAACTCGATAAGAGGTAGATGTTCATCCCAACTTCTTTTAAAATCAAACACACATGCTCGTAACATATCCTCGACCGTATGAATTATGCGCTCGACTTGTCCATCAGTTTGTGGATGAAAAGTTGTGCTTAGATTCACCTCAGTCCCTAGACCTCTCAGAAATGACCTTTAGAAATGTGTTGTAAACTGGGCCCCACGATCAGATATAATAGATACTGGTACTCTATATAGCCGCATTATCTCCTTAATATATAACTTCGCATAATCTTCGGCTGTATATGTAGATCCGACTGGTAGGAAATGGACTAATTTCGTGAGCCTATCGACTATCACCCATATAGAATCGAACTTACAATGAGAATGAGGAAAACCTATGATGAAGTCCATGTTTATTGCCTCCCATTTCCACGTCGGGATCTCTATAGTCTGCATTAGCCCTACGGGCTTCGGGTGCTCTACCTTCACCTGCTGGAAACTAGGACACTGGGCGATAAACTCATCAATGTTCTTCTTCATATCATTCCACCAGTACACATCCTTGATGTCATGATACATCTTCGTAACCCAGGATGAATGGAGTACCACGAATAATGTTCCTATGACATAATGATGTCTCGTAGCCCTGCTACATCCGGGACACACAGATGAACCCTGTATCTAAGAACCCCATCTTCCGTGAGATCTAACCACGACTTCTTCTGCTGCGGAACTCGCTCTCTCAACTCCACCAACTCTGGGTCCTCATATTGCCTTTCCTTGACTACAACAATGAGAGATGATTTTGCATTGTTTTGGAGTACAACTCCACCATTATTAGAACATACTAACCGAACACCAAAACAAGCCAATTGATGAATCTCTCTAGTTAATTCTCTTTTCTCATCCTCTACATGTGCTGATGCAACTTAAGGCATCTGCTACAACATTAGCTTTCCTTGGATGGTAGAGAATGTTAACATCATAATCATTCAATAAATCTAGCCAACACCTCGGTCGCAAATACAACTCTTTTTGCTTGAAGGTATATTGCAGGATTTTATGATCTGTAGATACATCAAGATGAACACCATTTAAATAATGCCACCAAATCTTAAGTGTATGGACAACCCCAAATAACTCGAGGTCGTAGGTTGGATAATTCCTCTCATTCTTTCTCAACTACCTTGAAGAATACGCAATTACCTTCCCATGTTGCATCAGGACACATCCTAACCCGACACCTGAGGCATCACAATACACGGCATAACCCTCTGGACCCTCTAGAAGTGTTAGAAATGACACTGAGGTCAACCTGTTCTTTATCTCTTGGAAACTCCACGTGCAAGCCTCTATCTACTGAAACTTGGCTGCTTCATGAGTCAGCTTCGTCAATGGTGGCAAAAGGGAAGAAAACCTCTCTATGATATCATGCTAAGCCTAGAAAGCTATGTACCTCTGTCAGAGTGGTATGTCTAGGCCAGGATTTCACGGCCTCAATGTTTTGAGTGTCTACCTTTATACCTTCATCGGAAACAATAGGCCCCACGAATGATACAAACTTCAACCAGAAATCACATTTTGAAAATGTAGTATACAACTTACGATGACAGAGGGCTTGGAGTACTGCTAGCAAGTGATCTACATGATCCTCCTCTGAACGTGAATAAATCTGAATATCCTCAATAAATACTATCACAAATAGATGTAAAAATTCCCAGAATAGGCTATTCATCAAGTCCATAAATATGACGGGTGCATTCATCAACACTAAGGACATGAGAAGGAACTTGAAGTGGCCATATCGAGTTTTGAAGGCTGTCTTCGGAATATATTTCTCCTAAACTCTTACATGGTGGTACCCCGACCTCAAATCTATCTTTGAAAAGCATCTAGCCCCCTGCAACTGATCAAATAAGTCATCGATTCTTGGAAGTGGATACTTATTCTTTATAGTTACCTTGTTTAACTGCCTATAATCGATACATATCCTCAGCGAGCCATTTTTCTTACGCACAAACAATACTGGTGCAACCCAAGGTGAGGTACTGGGCCTGATGAACCTTTCTCCAGCAAATCTTTTAACTGCTCATTTAACTCATTCAATTTGGTAGGTGCCGTTTTATAAGAAGGGATGGATATTGGTTGAGTTCCTGGAGTCAAGTCGATGCTATAATCAATCTCTTTCTCTGAACGAATACCTGGAAGCTCACCTTGAAACACATATGCGTACTTTTTAAGAACTGGAATAGACTGAAGTGTAGGTATCTTAGCATCAGCATCTCTAACTCGCACAACATGATAAATGCACCCTTTTGTGATCATTTTCCTCGCCCACGGATTTCAAATAAACCTACCTCTTGGTGTCACTGTATTACCTACCCATTCAAGGACTAGCTCACCTGGAAAATGAAATCTGGATGCCTTTGCTCGGTAATCAACTGTGGCATAGCAAGCTGCCAACCAATCCATGCCCATGATAGCATAAACATCCATCATCTTTATAACAATTAGGTCAGCTTAGGTCCGGCGACTACAAATTGTCACTGTACAACCTGGGAAACCCTTCTAGAATAATCGATGTAGATACAAATTCTCCACCGATGTAGATACTGCAAAAGGATCACTTAGTATTTCAGGCACTATACCAAACTTCCTCGTGACAAATGGGGTAATATACAATAAAGTATATCCTGGGTTTATCAGGGCATAAGCATCGTGAGAGAAAATGGTCAATATACCTGTCACAACGTCTAGTGAAGACTTTTGTCCCGTCGACCCGCAAAAGCATAGATAATGGTTACCACCTGAACTGGAACCTCTACCCAGCTGAAGACTGAGACTCGCGCCCAGAAGGATGCATTAACATAGATGATCCTGTTGCTGAACTCGGTGGTTGTTCCATACGCCCAAATCCTTTATTTGGGCAATCTCGCATCATATGCCCCGGACGCCCACATGTATAACAAGCATCGGAACCTGCTAGACATTTTTCTAAGTGTCCTCTACCACAGATGTCACACCCTGGCGGAAATGACCATTTCTTCCCTCTCACCTAGTCCTGACTAAGTATAGCGGTCATACTTGTAACCTTGTAACTAAGGTGGCAGAGGCCTAGGTGGCCTTCCGATGTACTAGGGCTGATAACTACCCTACGACTACTCTTGAGACCTGACAAATCTCATCCTCTTACGCTACCCTTGCTCACTCCTCTCTGTACCCTGTTTCCGACGCCTGTCCCTTTCTATATTCTAAGCGAATACATGAATCTGGGAGATATCCATAATATCCTACAATGCAGCTGTATACAGCTAAAATCGGAGGAGTCCGATTTTGAAGTCCCTATGGTGTTTCGATCCCGAGCTCAAAAGACTCGGAGTAAGGTTCGAGACTGAAATCAGAACACATACCTCGGGGGAACACATCGAAGGCCCAACATGGCCTACCTCAATGCAGCGCGAAATCAATGACAGTCAAGAAAAAGCGGGAATTACTCAAGGACACGTGGTTAGGGCATGATTTATGAGATAAGGTTTGACGAAATAGTACAAGTTCGTACTAGGACGTTATACAGCTGTACCAATAATATTCTTTGTCATAATTAGAAATGTACCATATTAGGGTTTTCCCTCCTATATAAAGGGCCCCCCAATCATTTGTAAACATACATCATTCAGTTTAATAAAGTATTCTACTCTACTACTCTTGCTTTCTGTGCTCAAGATTATTCTTCAACTTTAATTTATTGTTCATACTTTATTGATACTAACTGACCTTGAGACCACGAGGCTATCGAGCTCGAGGCCCCCGTTCCTTTCACAACTCTGGTTTGGTTATCACATTTTTCTTACTTACACTTAATATTTCTAGCTTACTTACTTGTATTGGAATAAATCATATATTTTTAGAACCACAAATCAAATATAATTGTTAACACCATTTTCGAGGTAAACAGCAGTGGTGGCACATGCCTCGATCAACTCTGCGGCTAACCCGGCTATAAACCTGTGGATCCTTTCCTGCATAGTAGTAACTATGGATGGTGCATATCTGGTCAATGAGTCAAAACGAAGACTATATTCTCGAACACTCGTATTGCCCTGCTTAAGGGCTAGAAATTGATCGACTCGAGACTTTCAGATCTCCCGCGGTAAGTACTGGTTAAGGAAGGCATCTGAAAAATTCTCCCTAACAACTGGAGGTGCATGATGTCCCCTGGACCTCTCCCTTCTCTCGTACCAAATGATGGCCATATACTGGTGTCAAAAAGCTGCTAGCTAAACTACCTTTCTCTCTGTGGCATGCATAACCCGAAAGATCCTGCGAAGCTGGTATATGAAATTGTACGAGTCCTCCCTCTAATCGGTCCCAGTGAACTATGGTGGACTCAAAGCAATAAACTCTCGGCCCTTGAACTCGCAGACCCCTCAAAAGATCCTGCACTATATGATTCCCTAGCTTGTTGCTAGGTAGCTACCAACTGTGTCAATAAATGAACCGCACTCCTCTAGTCCCGATCTGATGGAAATGGAGGGGAAAATGGATGTGCGGTATCCCTAGGAATCTCCTCAGGTGGTGGAGGAACCGGTAATTGTAGAGTAAGGGTCTCGCCTTGGGCACCATCTACTGGGGGATACCCTGCTGGTCACCTCACCTAGTGTTGTATCTCTCCTCTGCCTAGCTGTAGTCTTCCTAGTCACTGTCAAGTGTGCATGCGAACACCAACACATAAGGTTAACTCAAAAGTCCTATAACTCAGTTCTATAGCATGATTTAGATTTGAAAGAAGGGTAACCAACTCCTAAATGCCCTGTAGTTCCCTGCTTATATAATGTGGTGCACAATACATCTATATACAAAACCCTACAAGACACGACTTGTAGACTCCATAGGATAGAACTGCTCTAATACTATGTTTGTCACGCCTCGAACCTAGGGGGGTGATACCAACACCCGGTGCCTCACTTAACCTAGCGTACCAACTTGCGATTGAGGGACTGTGAACATACAATGTCATAAATTTCCCATGGGGCCACATTGCAAGACAATTTGAAAAAATATATATAAAGTTGAACGAAAAGTAGCTTTCACTAAACATCAGTATAAAGTTTGGCCGACAAGGCTGTCATAATTACTACAACTGACAAACCAACAAATCATACATACAAGGCCTAAAATCCCAACATACTACACTAACTGACAGGATATCTACAAGCCTTTACTGATGTATATATACACAATATGTACACAAAACCCTAGACCCGGTAACTCCGAATGATGTGGAGCTTACCGATCAAGCTAAACTCGGGAAACACCTACTAAGAAGGTGTACCTGCCCGTCTATTTGAACCTGCACATATGAAATGCAACGTCCCCAAGAAAGGGACGTCAGTATGATATAATGTACCAAGTATGTAAGGCAATAAAATAACTGAAAGATGAAGTTGACTGATAATATAATAACTGAAAACAACTGGGAGTCAATGATGGTTTGGAGATAGACTTACCTGCTAATACTGACATAACTCTCTCAATATAGCAAGTAAAATAAATGTCCGGCCCTATAACGCTCGGTACGTGTAACTGCTCGGCCGTAGTAGGCTCGCTCATAGGCGCTCGACCATATTAGGCTAGGTATTTCGGCAATTCTGGTCTCGCTCATAGGCGCTCAGCCATAGTAGGCTGGGTATATAACTTACCATATGATTAGAGGTTGCCCATATGGGCCTACTAATCGAATATAGCTTGATGGTGGTGGCAATACTATAATACTATCCATATATATATAGACTCTCTGCTCTCTTGGCTGAAAGAAGACAAAACTAAACTAAATATGAAGTCCTGATAAGGGACAATGCTGTAACTTACGAGACTATAATATACATAAGTTCAGGAATAGGAATTTCTATTTATACCTCGTTATCAAGCTCATGTAGTTACGAGATTATGCTAAAAGGAAGAAAGATTAACTTTACCATACCTTATCACAATCTTTTCAATCACCAGCTTGAGCTCGCTGCTTCTCACCTTAATCTACAAAAATGATAATAAAACTATCATTATGTTTCGAAAGGTACCACTATCGCACACAGAACGACAAACTTATTTTGTATTAAAACGGGCAGCATCTCCACTATAGTCCTTACTTCCTCCAAATTCAAGATAACTATATCAACATGAGAACAAAGAACCATAAAAACATATATGCATTATTTTCCAACCTTACATACACCACAAAATACTACAAAACAACCCAACACACCCCAATCTCTTCATACACAACACAACCACCGTAGTATGTCAAACAACCCAAAAATGCTACGACGAATGACCATCCCATCACCCTGCATTTATGCGGTGTTTATCCACACCCTTCCTCCTTTAAAACTCCATTAAGCAGTAGTAAAGCATAGAATCCAACAACAACACAAAACAATCCACAGAATAGTCTGCTACAAGTGAATAACTCGAACTCACGACTTCTGATCACCATTGTGTGAGTTGTTACAATTATAGAATGACTTTCCATACATCTCCAGTAGAAAAAAAAGGATGAAGGAGAGAAGTAAACTTCCTTATTTTTTTAATAACTCAGCTTCTATCTTGGTTCTTTAAACTCTAGGTTTTACCTCCAACTAGAAAAAGGAGAGAAAATCAATTAGGGTTTGAGGGAAATTCTTGGGAGGATGTTTGCATGGGTTTAGGTTATATAACAATTGTTATATTGCAGGAGATAATCCGTTAAATGGGATCTTTGGCCGACCTGATATTTCCCCTTTTTGGACTCGCATTAATGCAAGTAGGTGACACACCTTCTTGTCACCTAGCACTCTACGCAGCCTCGCAAAAATGCATATATCTTTCTACTCTGATTTCATAATGACAAACGGTTTAATGCGTTCGAAAATAGACTCATAGATCTCAATTTTATGTATGAGAAGCGCCATAAACCTAAGTATATTAGGATAATATTGCAGTCACCTTCTTATCATGTTAAGAACCCTAGTCTAATCACAAAGGTACAGGTTATAATATTCCCAACTTATCGACTTTTGACAAAACATTATTTTCTTCAATTACTTAGCTTCTAAACCTTCCAACCCTCTTTGTACTTGTTTTTCATGATCTTCAATATATGTAACATACGAGGCAACATGATAAATTACTTTATATACTTCCAAAGATGATATCATTTTTGGTCATACATTAGTTTACTTACGACACACTTTTACGTACGAAACTATGGGGTGCAACAAGTTTGACCATTGTATAGAAAAAGCCGGAATGGAGTTTTGATAGTTTAGATAGCTTCATTTGGTAATTTTTGACTTAGGAGCGTTTTCATATATTGATTTGGAGGTTCGTCGGTCTTTTTGGCTTGAATTAGCTGAAGTTAGAAAGTTGAAGTTTTGGAAGGTTGAGAAGTTTGACCGAGAGTTGACTTTATTAATATCAGGGCCGGATTCTGATTTTGGAAGTTGGAATAGGTCTGTTGTGCTATTTATGACTTTTTTGAAAAGTTTGAGGTCAATCGGAGCTAGTTTAATATGAATCAGCTCACCAAGTTATTCACTACTACATTTACAGGTACACCATCAGAGGATCCCCAGGATTATTTAGACAAACGTTATGAGGTCCTTCGATTCATGGGCATTGTGGAGTCCAATGGGGTTGATTTTGCTACATTTCGTCTTGTTGGCACCGCCAAGACTCGGTGGAGAGATTACTGCTTGACCAGACCAGCTGGGTCTGCACCTCTGACTTGGGGTCAGTTCTCCGAGTTGTTCTTGGGGAAGTTCCTTCCAGTTACTCAGAGAGAGAATCTTTGGAGGCAGTTTGAGCGTCTACAGCAGGGCTCCATGTCTGTCACTCAGTACGAGACCAGGTTCATTACGCTGGCCAGGCATGCCATTATGATACTCCCCATTATTCGGGAGAGGGTTCAAAGGTTTATTGAGGGTCTAGCTCAGCCCATCAGGCTTCAGATGGCCAGACATGCGGGTATTGATATTTCCTTTCAGGATGCAGCCGATGTGGCTAGGCGCATTGAGATGGTATTATCCCAGAGTGGTGGACAGGGGTCTGACAAGAGACCTCGTCATTTCGGCCGTTTCAGTGGTGCCTCATCTGGAGGCAGAGATCCCTTTGGCAGAGGTCATCCTCCTAGGCCTTATCAGTCGGCACTACAGGTATCCCGCAGTGCACCTTCAGCGTCCATCAGTGCACCACCGATTCAGAGCTATCAGAGTGGTCTTCTGGTCGTCAGGGACAGTTCCAGGGTCAGTATTCTCAGCAGCCGAGGTCTTGCTTCACTTGCAATGGTATGGGGCATATTTTTAGGTTTTGCCTCCGAGGTTTTGGTGGTTCTCAGTATCAGGATTCTCGTGCCATGGTTCCCGCAGCAGGTGCACCCTCACCCCCTCAGCCAGCTAGGGGTGGTGGTCGTGGTGCCATAGGTGTAGGTTAGACTCATAGAGGTAGAGGTCAGACTCATAGAGGTGGAGGGCAGGCCATGAGAGGTAGAGGTCAGACTGTGGCAGGTAGACCCAGAGATATACAGGTTGGAGGGGCTTATCCCCGGTGTTATGCTTTTCCTGCTTGTCCAGATGCTGAGGCTTCCGATGCAGTTATTACAGGTACAGTTTTAGTTTGTAGCCGAGAGGCTTCAGTGTTATTTGATCCAGGTTCTACATTTTCCTATGTGTCCTCGTATTTTTCCCCGTATATGAGCATGCCCCATGATTTCTTGAGTACTTATGTACATGTGTCTACGTCGGTGGGTGATTCTATAGTGGTAGATCAAGTCTACCATGCTTGTGTAGTAGTTATTGGTGGTCTGGAGACTCAGGTTGATCTCTTGCTTCTTGATATGGTTGAATTTGATGTTATATTGGGGATGGACTGGTTATTTCCCTATCATGCTATCTAGGACTATCATGCCAAGACAGTGACCTTAGCCTTGCCAGGAGTACCTCGTTTAGAGTGGAGAGGGACTCCTAGTCATTCTTCTGGTAGAGTTATTTCTTATATGAAGGCTCGGCGCATGGTCGAGAAGGGTTGTTTGGCCTATTTGGCCTATGTTCGTGATTCTAGTGCTGAGGTTCCTTCTATAGAGTCTGTGCCCGTTGTTCGTGAATTTCCAGAGGTATTCCCTGCTGACCTCTCGGGTATGCCACCCGATAGGGACATTGATTTTTTTATTGAGCTATCTGAGGGCACTCAGCCCATTTCTATTCCCCCATATGGTATGGCTCCGCCAGATTTGAAGGTATTAAAGGAGCAATTACAGGATTTGTTGGATAAAGGCTTCATTAGGCCTAGTGTTTCACCTTGGGGTGTTCCAGTATTGTTCGTGAAGAAGAAATATGGCTCAATGAGGATGTGTATTGACTACCGGCAGTTGAATAAGGTTACTATCAAGAACAAGTATCCTTTGACGAGGATTGATGACTTATTTGATCAGCTTCAGGGTGCTACGGTGTTCTCTAAAATAGACTTGAGGTCTGGTTATCATCAGCTAAGGATTAGGGCTTCTGAAGTGCCTAAGACAGCTTTTTGCACTCGTTATGGGCATTATGAGTTTTTGGTCATGTCGTTCGGGTTGATTAATTCCCCCGCTGCTTTTATGGAGTTGATGAATCGGGTATTCCGGCCTTATTTGGAATCATTTGTGATCGTGTTTATAGATGATATTTTGATATACTCTCACAGTCGAGAGGAGCACGAACAACACCTTCGAGTCGTCCTCCAGACTCTGAGGGATAGGTAGTTGTATGCCAAGTTTTCTAAGTGTGAGTTCTGGTTGAATTTTGTTGCATTCTTGGGCCACGTGGTATCGGCATGGGGCATTCAGGTGGATCCGAAGAAAGTTTCAGTAGTTAGGGATTGGGCTAGGCCCACTTCAGCCACAGATATTCGGAATTTCTTGGGCCTAGCAGGCTATTATTGCCGGTTCGTGGAGGGATTTTCATCTATAGCAGCCCCCATGACCAAGTTGACGCAGAAGAGTGATCAGTTCAGATGGTCGGAGGAGTGTGAAGC
This sequence comes from Nicotiana undulata, assembly GCA_005239495.1. Lineage (NCBI taxonomy): Eukaryota > Viridiplantae > Streptophyta > Magnoliopsida > Solanales > Solanaceae > Nicotiana > Nicotiana undulata. The sequence continues at coordinate 154,797 of ML278986.1, forward strand.
GAGCTTTCAGAAGCTCAAGACAACATTGACCACAGTACCAGTGTTGGTACTACCCACAGGTTCAGGTTCTTATACCGTGTATTGTGATGCTTTGCGAGTTGGGTTGGATGCAGTGTTGATGCATGATGGGAGAGTTATAGCCTATGCTTCACGTCAGTTGAAGATTCACGAGAAGAACTATCCAGTCCATGATTTGGAGCTTGCAGCTATTGTTCATGCCTTGAAGATTTGGAGGCACTATTTGTATGGGGTACCGTGTGAGGTATTCACTGATCACAAGAGTTTGCAATACTTGTTTAAGCAAAAGGAGTTGAATATGAGGCAGAGGAGGTGGTTAGAGTTGCTGAAAGATTATGATATTACTATTCTCTATCATCCGGGAAAGGCCAATGTGGTGGCCGATGCCTTGAGCCGAAAGTAGGTCAGCATGGGTAGTTTGGCTTATCTATCAGTTGGAGAGCGGCCTTTGGCTTTGGATATTCAGGCGTTAGCCAATAGATTTGTTAGATTGGAGGTTTCCGAGTGTAGCAGTGTTTCGGCCCATACCGTCGCTCGTTCTTCATTGTATGATCGTATTCATGCCATGCAGTATAAGGATCGTCATTTGTGTGCTCTTAGGGATGCGGTTCGGCACGGACGTGCCCCGCAGCTCACAGTTGATGCTGAGGGAGTTTTGAGATTGCAGGGTCGTATATGTGTTCCGGATGTTGATGGCATTCATGAGTTAATATTGCAGGAGGCCCATAGTTCCCGGTATTCCATTCATCCGGGCGCCGCGAAGATGTACTAGGACTTACGGCAGCATTATTGGTGGCGTAGAATGAAGAAGGACATTGTGGCTTATGTGGCTCGGTGCTTGAATTATCAGCAGGTTAAATATGAGCACCAGAGACCCGGTGGTTTGACGCAGCAGATTCAGTTTCCCGAGGGGAAGTGGGAGCGTATCACGATGGATTTTGTAGTTGGACTCCCACGGACTCGAAGGATGGTTGATGCAGTATGGGTTGTTGTAGATAGGTTGACCAAGTAAGCACATTTCATTTCGGAGGCGGTTTCATCTTCAGCAGAGAAGTTGGCTCAGATCTATATGAGAGAGATTGTCAGATTGCACGGTGTGCCCTTATCTATAATATTAGACCGAGGTACTAAGTTTACCTCCCATTTCTGGAGAGAGTATTTCAGAGAGAGTTGGGCACTCAAATTGAGTTGAGCACATCATTTCATCCTCAAATGTACGGACAGTCCGAGCGCACTATTCATATTTTGGAGGATATGTTGCGGGCATGTGTTATTGATTTTTGTGGTTCATGGGATCAGTTCTTGCCTTTAGCAGAGTTTGCCCACAACAACTGTTATCAGTCGAGCATTCAGATGGCTCCGTATGATGCGTTGTATGGTAGGCGATGTCGGTCCCCAGTTGGATGGTTTGAGCCCGGGGAGGCTAGATTATTGGGTTTTGAGTTAGTCCAGGATGCCTTGGATAAGGTGAAGGTTATTCAGGATAGGCTTCGTACAGCTCAGTCCAGGCAGAAGACTTATGCAGATCGTAGAGTTCGAGATTTGGCTTTCATGGTAGGAGACCAGGTGTTCCTTCGAGTGTCGCCTATGAAGGGCGTGATGAGATTCGGAAAGAAGGGCAAGTTGAGCCCTAGGTA
>ML278987.1:0-12638 GCA_005239495.1 Nicotiana undulata
AGAAATGCGTTCTAATCCTAACAGGAGGAACCTCGATAAATGGTGTGAATTCCATAATGATCATGGCCATAGAATGGCAGACTGCAGATATTTACAAGGTGAAGTAGAACATCTATTAAAACAGGGTTATTTAATAGACTTGTTTAGTGCTAAAGGTAAACAGGCATATATGAAGAACAGGAAGGAGCCACCAAAACCACCTTCCCCAAAACGGACTGTTAATGTCATACATGGAGGATAAGAAGTAAACTGGATAATTTTCCAACTAACCTCAAAAGTCACGAACACCCACGCAGACTTTGGTGGATTAATACTTTCACACAATGACGCGCTGGTAATATCTTTACTCATTCATGACACTAACGTTAAAAGGGTGTTGATTGATCCAGGCATTTCAGTCAATATTATTTTAATGAAAGGCATAAAAGAAATGCTAGTAGAAAACACAATGATTCCAAAGGTTCGAGCCATATCTGGGTTCGACAATTCAACAGTGATAACTAAAGGTGAGATTGAACTCAACACTTACGCTGAGGGAGTCATCAAAAAGGCAAAATTCCAAGTCATTAACACGGAAATGGCTTACAACGTCATCCTGGGAAGACTATGGATTCATGATATGAAAGCAGCTCCATCTACTTTACATCAAGTAATAAAATTCCCTTCCAAATGGGGAATAAGGCAGATCAGGGGTGATCATCAAACCTCGAGGAATATTAATTCAATAACTCTTAACAATAAAAGAGATGCGTAAGAAACAACGAATTGTCAAACGGAGGCTCATCAACCAACAGGTATGGAAAAAACTTCTGATCAGCTACGTACCAAAGAAATAGATATTCTAATAGGTACGGAAGAGGATAATGACAAAACAAATCCTGTAAACATCAAGAATGAGCCAAAACATACGGACATAGACTCCAGACAAGATTTCATTCATGAATCAGAAGAAGAAGAACGTATCAAAACAACTGGTGAAGAACTCGAGGTTGTTCCCATCTCAGAACAAAAGCCCGAAAGGAAACTTTACATTGGCGTGAAGTTGTTAGAAAGACTAACTCCAGAACAAAAAGGTACGTTTGTCAATTATTTAAAGACTAATGAAGATTGTTTTGCGTGGTCCCATTCGGATATGATAGGTATCCCGCCGGAAGTGATGCCTCACAAGTTAAATGAAAATCCATCATTCGTACCTGTTAAACAAAAGAAACGAAAGCAAGGATCTTTTAAGAATCAAGTGATCGATGAAGAAATTCAAAAGCTTTTAAATATAGGGTCGATACGAGAGGTAAAGTACCCTGACTGGCTAGCTAACACCGTAGTGGTACCCAAAAAGAACGGCAAATGGCGGGTATGTGTTGATTATACTGATTTAAATAAAGCATGTCCTAAAGATTCATTTCCCTTGCCACATATAGATCAAATGATCGATGCAACCGCGTGTCATGAATTGTTAAGTTTTTTAGATGCATATTCTGGTTATAACCAAATCAAAATGGACCCCTTGGATGAAGAAAAGACTTCTTTCATTACTAACCGGGGGACTTATTGTTATAATGTTATGCCCTTTGGATTAAAAAATGTAGGTGCCACTTATCAAAGATTAGTGACAAAAATGTTCCAAGAACATCTGGGTAAAACAATGGAGGTTTACATCGATGATATGCTTGTAAAATCAATACAAGCAGTAGATCATCTACAACATCTCTCTATCACTTTTGATATTTTACGCAGGTACAATATGAAACTCAACCCAGAAAAATGTGCCTTCGGAGTACAATCTGGTAAGTTTTTGGGATTCCTTGTGTCTAACAGAGGAATAGAGGTAAATCCAGCACAAATAAAAGCTATAGAAGAAATACCTGAAATCTTGAGAAATAAAAAAGAAGTCCAAAGATTGACAGGAAGAATAGCAGCTCTAGGGAGATTTATTTCTAAGTCTTCCGAAAAAAGCTTTAAATTCTTTGCAGTTCTTAAAAAGCAAAATCAGTTCGAATGGACTGAAGAATGTCAACAGGCTTTAAAAGACTTGAAGGTCTACTTGTCAAAACCACCATTGCTATCAAAGCCAAAAGAAGGAGAAAGATTATACATCTACCTGGCTGTCTCAGAAATTGCCGTAAGTGCAGTACTGGTAAGAGAAGAAAGAGGTAAACAATCTCCCATTTATTACGTAAGCAAAACTTTATTAGATGCAGAGACTAGATATCCACATCTAGAAAAATTAGCTTTAGCATTAATAATGGCATCAAGAAAATTGCGTCCTTATTTTCAATGTCATCAAATTACTGTCGTAACTTCATATCCTTTAAGGAATATTTTGCATAAACAAGAACTGTCAGGAAGATTAGCCAAATGGGCCATAGAATTAAGTGAACATGATATAACATATCAACCAAGAACTGCAATTAAGTCACAAATATTGGCCGACTTTATAGCTGACTTTAGCAGTAACATTACTCCCGAAGTAGAAAAGGAATTGCAACTTTTCAATGGTATAAACCCAGGTCAGTGGACCCTATTTACAGATGGTTCATCTAATATAAAAGGAGCAGGATTAGGTATTGTCCTAATATCACCCACGGGTGAAAAGATACGACAAGCAATCAAATGCTATCCAATAACTAACAATGAAGCAGAGTATGAGGCCGTTATTGCAGGTTTAGAATTGGCACGAGAGTTTTCAATCGAACAAATCAAAATCAACAGTGATTTCCAACTGGTGGTAAATCAAATACATGGGACTTACATCGCTCGAGAAACTCGAATGCAACAGTACTTAGAGAAGGCGCGAGAACTTATGAGACAGTTCAAAATGTGGGAAATAACACAGATACCTAGAGAAGAAAATGCTGAAGCAGATGCATTAGCCAACCTCGCAGCAGTTACGGACGTAACCAATAAAGACAACATTATCGTCGTACACCTCTTCCATTCGACAGTCGATCACAGCAAGAATGAGGTATCTTTCAATAATCTAACTTGGGATTGGAGAAACGAAATTCTTAACTTTTTGCAGAACGGTATCGTACCTAACGACAAAAAGGCAGCTCAAGCGCTCCGCCGCAAAGCAGCGAGATTCTGTTTAGTTCACAGCACCTTGTATCGCAAAATGTTTGGAGGACCCCTAGCTAAGTGCCTCATACCTAACCAGACGGAGTTCGTGATAAAAGAAATCCATAAGGGCTACTGTGGAAATCATGCAGGTGCTAGATATTTGGTAAAAACCTTAATCAGAGCAGGATATTACTGGCCGAAAATGGAAGAAGACGTGAAAAATTTCATATCAAAATGTGATAAATGTCAGCGGTTTGCTAATAAAATGCATCAGCCAGCCGAACTGTTACATTCTATTATGTCACCATGGCCCTTCATGAAATGGGGAATGGACTTAGTAGGACCTCTTCCCCCAGCTAAAGGTCAGGTACGGTTCCTACTTGTACTTACTGATTATTTCACAAAATGGGTAGAAGTAGAAGCATTCAAACAGGTGCGGGAAAAGGAGGTTAAAAGTTTCTTATGGAGAAATATAATATGCCGGTTTGGAATTCCAAAGGAGATCGTCTGTGATAAAGGCCCACAATTTATAGGCTCTCAAATCACAGAATTCTTCGACAGCTGGAAAATCAAACGGATTACATCAACACCATATCATCCCGTAGCTAATAGACAAGCGGAATCCACGAACAAAATCATCATCAATAATATAAAAAACGGTTAGACAGAGCCAAAGGAAATTGGCCCGACGAATTACCAGCGGTACTATGGGCATACAGGACTACATCAAAAACAGCTACGGGAGAAAGTCATTTCGCACTTGTTTATGGTTCTGAAGCATTAATACCTGTGGAAATTGGCGAACCAAGTCTTAGAGTAACGATAGCTAAGGAACAAACGAATGAGGTCGAACTCCAAACCAATCTAGACCTACTCGAATCACGAAGAGATGCGGCCTTAATACGGATGGCAGCTCAAAAGCAAATCATAGAACGATATTATAACCGCAAAGCTCACCTCAGGTATTTCAAAATCGGGGACTTTGTACTTAAAAGGTCTTCCAATCAACAAAGGAAGCAGGAACTGGTAAACTAAATCCAAATTGGGAAGGTTCCTATAAGGTCCGAGGCATAGCAGGAAAAGGCGCGTACGAGTTGGAAGCCACGGACGGCAGGATTTTACCAACAAGTAGGAATGCCATTCAACTGAAGAAATACTATTTCTGAGCAAAAGAAGTACCCCGGTCAGGTACCCCATGTTAAATTTTATCTTTGAATATTTAAAATTTTACTAACTTTTTTAGATGATAGGCAAAAAGCTAACCTTTCACCAGATGATGACATTAGACCTGCAAAGACGCGAGGAAATAACATAATTCCCGGTCTAGGGTTGCACTTTCTGATGGATATTTTAAAAAGGGTTAAGCAGTCATCATCTAAAAAATTTATATACCTTCGAGTCCGGAATATTTTCCTTTTTCAGGGAAAGGATCACAAGGAAGGAATAATCAAGTGCTCGAAATCTCATTCTTCAACGCTCAAACACTTGGGGGACTATATAATATGGAAGGCCAAGAAGAAGCAAAGACTGCCAGAAGTCAGAATACTCGAGCCTAAAAAACCATTCACCCAACAAGTCAAGTGACACAAGCAAAAGAACTGAAGACTCCGGCACGAGAATTGCTACTGTTACATCTAAAACTGTTAGGGATAGAAGATCATCATCATTGTACTTAGCCAAAACTGTTATAATCAAAACAGTAACGAAATCTTTGTACTCAAATGGAAAACTGTTATTCAAATAAAAATAGTTGCGGATGAAAGATCAAAACCCTTGAATATATTCTCAAAACTGTTACATCTAAAAGTAGTTACAGATTACAATACATTTCTCTCGTACTTACAACTGTTGCAAATAAAACAGTCATGGAAAAAAAAAACCAATACTTACGAAAACTGTTACTAATGAAAAACAGTTACTTCCTTGTATTAACTCGAAAAAATTGTTATCTACTAAAAACAATTACGAAATACAAGTGATTATTAAATATGTTAAAACAAAACAGTTGCAACATGAGTTTTAGATGACAAACGTAACACATGTAAAATGTTGTGAAAGTTCAAGCAAAAACCTCTCACAAAAACATTCTTAAAACATGTGGAAAATTCCTATTACTCTATTGCATTTTCAATGAAGTTGAGACGTCTTCTTCATTAAAACATTAATTAAAAGGGCCCTAATTCACAAACAAAGCCTTTTATATAAAAAATTTAAAGCTTATACTACACCCATCATAAAAGGGTTTAAAGTAAAGCACACATTTTTATAAGCCAAGAGGTACGAACAAGAACCTCAGCAAAAGCGATAGACTTGAGTAAAGAGTAAGGCTCAAAATTCACAAAAGTCTCAAAAGAAAACAGTGCATTAATATAAAAGCGGCTAAATAAACTAAGTACTAAACTAAGTACTTAGCCGCGTAACATGTACATTCTTTTTAGATGCCCCTAAGTTGTCAGTTGGGGACTTTAGAAATTTCAAACTTACTCCCGATGGAGCTGGGAGTAATTACACCAATCCAATAAAAAAAAGGGGAAATGACTAAAAAGTCTTCATTCTTGAGGAGAAGGAGGAGAGCTAGTTTCTTCTTCCGGAGTGTTGTCCACTGCTTCATCAGCTGGAGAAAGGTCAAGACCTTGCTGAGTCTTATCTATGGCGTCTTTAGATTTTGCAATCTTAGCATCAAGATCGAAGCCTACTTGACTCATCTCCATCAGTGTGTCATGGAGAGCATTCATATATGCCCAACTCACTTCAACAGTTGTTGACTCTTCAAGCTCATTATAGTCTCTCGACCATACCTGAAGTTCAGTCTTCAAGTTGTCATTTTCAGCTTCAGCANGCAACTGACTCCTCCAGATTCTGGACCTTCGTCAAAGCTTCACGAAGATCTTCTTGCTTGGGAAAGATTATGCACGAGTTCTCCAGAGTATTCTTCTTTTTGTCCCAATAAGTCCTTCAAATACCGGACCTCTTCTGTGGCTTTTGACAGTTGTTCGGCAAAAGAAGATTCAAGAGCATCTTTGTCTTTATTGACTTGACTAAAAGAAGCCTTCTCCACTGCTAGCTCTCTTTTGACAGTCTTCAGTTGTTCCTTTAAGGTATCTCTCTCTTCTTTCAGAGCCTCCATCTCTATTTGAAGGCTTTCATATTGTGCTTTAAAATCATCCAGCCCACGCAACACTTGCAACTCTTTCTCATAATTAGAGATTCTCTTCATAAGCTCCAGACCAATAAGGTGCGTCTGCAAAAACAGTAAAACAATTAAAAATGTTAAACTGTTAATTAAAACAATATATGTGCAATAGATCTTTTAAAAAAGTATATACCTTTAAGGAATTGTGCACCACCTAATTAGCCCAAGTAAGAGATGCATGGCTGTCAAGTTTGGCTCTTTCTTCAGGGCCAATTAAGGGCTTGAGCCACATTTCCGGCTCACTGGTGCTAATCTTCTTAAAGAGGCTACCACCAGCTGGAACCTCAATCATAACCCTTCTCATCGCCCTGCTGGAAGTCCCTTCTTCTATAATAGAAGGCATGGAGGCAAGGACTGAAGGGGCAGCAGAAGAGACAGAAGGGTCGGGAGCCAAAAGAGTCGCGGGCGCTTCAATAGAGACGGAAGAAAGGGAAACTGAAGAGATAATAGGAATTGAAGGAGAAACAACAGCAGTAACCTGGGGAGCAGAAATAGCAGCAAAATGCGGGTAGATGGTAGCTAAAGGAGCATCATCAGGTTCCATTTCAAACCCTTCATGAAATAGACGCTCAATGGGATCTCGAAATGGAGATTGAGATTGATCACGAGAAGAAGAAGGCTTGATGGCCAACACAGAAGAAAGAGGCGCGGGAGTAGACTCGTCGTCCGAAATTACCCGCCTTCTTCTCACCCGGTGCACTAAAGCACCCTCTTCTTCACCCTCATCTTCCCCTCCAGAGCGGGAATCTTGGGCTTTCCTTTTTGAAGCACTGGTCAGAATACTCTGGGCATGAGACAAGGACATCCTCGGAAGTGATGAAGATGCCCAACGGGTAGAAAACCCAATCAGAAAAAGGAAAAGAGTTAATATAAAAAAAAACTCAAGCAAGGAAAGGAGTGAGAGAAACTCTACTTACCATGGGTCTTAACAATCCACTTATACTTTGCCGAAAAGTACTTCCAGGATCTTTCCTCGGCAGGAGCAGCAATCAACATTCTTTCTACCCAACCACGAATGTCGGAAACATTCTCGACAACATTCATAGTTGTTGTAAATAATAAGGAAATAGATACGGTGTTAGAAACACAAAATAAATTTTATTATAAATAAAACAGGTGCGAATCAAAGTACTTACGTGCACGATTCCACTTCTCAGGGAAGGGAAGATTATTCTCACCCACTAAAACAGCAGTGGGAACAGCCACGTACCTAAGGTACCAACCTATATCTTTGTCATCGCCGGGGGTTACTAAAACCCTCTTGCTCCGGGCAACCAGAGTAAAAACCCCTTGGCAGAATAAAGCAGGAGAATATAAATGCATCAGATGATGAAATGTAAAAGGAATGGAAACCTTTGAAGCTAGAACTCTCAGACAGGCAACAACACACCATACTAAAGGACCATCTTGTCCTAAGCAAATATTAAAAAAGCGACAAAACTCTATGATCACAGGGTCAACAGGAGGTTGAAATCCTAATGTGAAAGGGTAAGTGAAGACGTAAGAAAAACCCGTCTTAAAAGACGTAATCCTTTGAGTACTGCTTGGCACAAGAACGGAAACATTAGACTCCCAAGAACACTCCCTACGAACAACGGGAATGTGACCTACAGTAATGATAGTAGAGTATTTCTCAATGCTATCTAAAGAATGAGCTTGTTCGGTAATAGGGGAATTGGCTTCCAGAAAGATTATCTCTGAAGGAATGATTTCATCAACTCTGGGTTCATGAAAGTCATCCTTGTTCCTAGAAACAGATTGAGAAAATCTACCTCTCGGAGAAAACAACGACCTAGCAGAGGAAGGAGAAGAAGAACTTCTAATAGAGGTACGTCCTAAGCTCCTTAATCGGCCACCTCTTCGACTCCTAGTCGGAGCAGAAGAAGAAGCCAAAGCTTCAACATCAATAACCTTTTCAGGTTGACCTGAGGAAGACATATTTATAAAATCTAGGAAGAAATTCTTTGACAAATAGAAGATTAAGTTATGGAAGTTTTTCGTGCTAAGGAAGAAAAGAAGACGACTATTTATACCTAATGGCAACCGTCGAAACATGGAAAGGAAGGTCATAATTAAAGGTGTCACTTCGGGACTGATGCAGCCGCAAAAAGCCCTAAAAGGCGCCGGGTCGTTTCAAAACCAATCAGAAACAAACAAGTGGAAGAAGCATTAAATGGAAGTCGACGCATGCGCCCATACAAGAATACAAGGTTTCGAGATAAAGTGGCGGCAAAATATTCCCTCCATAAATGAACATCCACTTACCAAGTATTATACACTCAATACATGGCAAGGGGGGGGACTATCTGTATTGGTAAAAAATATAGCCTCATACGTGTACAAATTTTGGATGACTCAGCCAGCCAGGTAGACCGATTAAAATATCACACGTGGACACGGGATAAAGAGGTACGGTCAATATAAGGAATTATCCGCGGAAAGATCATCAAAGAAGAAGAGACACGGTCACAACGAATCCGGACGCAATAATGGGCCGATTCGAAGATCAGCAATCAATGTCCTGTACGTTATGTAACTCCTAAAATAACAATTACTATTCATCATTGTAACGCCTCATAAATATAAATTAAGCATTAAATAGTCTATCATGACAGAAATACAAACGTTGTATTAGGAGAACATCCCTATAAAAGGGAGGAAAATGTAACAAACAGGATCATCTGATTTCAAGGGCAATAAATTATTTTATTCTTTGCATATTGCTTTCAAAATTATTGCTACTTATTCTTTATTTTATTGATTCGATTATCAGTAACCCGAGTTTATCCTAAATTAAGCTTTAGTCAAAAGAATTTATTTTTTGGTTAAAACAATGATATGGGCCTAACTACCCGGACATAATAATAATAGCCGTTACGTACGGACTCTCGTTACTTGGTACGTACGTAGCCCCCACAAACATTAACACATAGCATTTAGATCACCTATGGGGGCAATTCCCTATTACAAGGTTAGAAAGGCGACTCACCTCGTGTCGAACCTACTCCTCGCGTTAAGAATGCGCCCGAAACTCCGAACTCGTCACCCGAGGACTCGAAACTAATCAAATGTTACGTAAATATATCAAATTATACTCAAAGCATGGAATTTTCTTACTTACTTAGTCGTCTCATCATTCTTGAAGAAAATCCAATATTCACCCCCAAGCCCGCACGCTCGGACTCCAAAATTTCTCGAAGGAAACACTCACCCATAACCTAAGGACCGTTAATACATGATTTTTACTTGATTTCATGGCTAATCGACGGGTAATTCCCTAAATTCTCGAAAGCCCTAGGTTACTACCCAATTCCTTGATTTTCCCTAATTAGGTAGTTAATTTAACTAGGAATTCATGTATTAAACTAACATTAGTGTAGAATTTACTTACCTCTTAGTGTATTGGTAAAAAAGAGTCTCACATGTAAGCAAGTCCTTGACAACTCATCCAGCTACGTGGACCAAGGAAAGTGCTACAGATGGACATAATTTTATATGAAAGTACGAGATAAAGAGGCACGATCAATAAACTCACGATTGCATCAGCCACGGGAAGCCAACTGAAGAGGAAGAGACACGGTCATAATGAACCCAGACGAAGCTGCGGACAGATTCGAGAATCAATAGTTAATGACTTATACGTTACGTAACTCCTATACAACAGTTACGGTTATCCTTTGATGATCCTTTGTAACGCCTCATTAATGTAATAATTAGCCATTAATGAGCAATCATTACAGGAACCAAAATGTTATACTAGGAAATCCCTATATAAAAGGGAAGAAATATAACCCATAAGAGGAGGCTGAATTCTTGAATACAATCAACTTTACTTTTCGCATACTACAATATTGATCATTACTCAATTTTCCTTTATTTATCGTATTATTTTCTTGATTATCAGTAACCCGAGTTCATCTTAAATAGCTTTGGTCAAGGAATCTAAATTCTTTGGTTAAACAAATTAGTTCCGTTACCGGGAATCTGATAATTATAGTTTATTTTCCAATCGATATCCTTTAAACTATGTCGAATTCCAACAACAACAACAACAATAATGACGAAAACAACCAGCAGGAAAATGGAACCCCAGTTCCAACTCCTCGAGGAACCCCACGAGGTTCAAGGGAGTCATCCCCGGAAAGATCCGATAACCATCATAACAATAATGAGCAAACGATAGAGCAGGATCGAATAAAGGAAATGATTGCTGAATATGTGGGGCAAGCTTTGCAAGAGTTTGCAAGATGATTACCACAAGCACCACCAACACCATTAACACCCCCTCCAAATAATACAATCATCGCGGAAAATCCTCAGTCTGGGTTAATAAATTCAGCCAGGGGTGACACCCCAAATGAATCTCTTGAAGCAATACCAGGTATGACTAATAACTCTGAGTTACAAAATTTATTGCTAACCATGCAAAAAAAAAATGAAAGAACAGAATGATCGCATCGAGCAAATCCCTGGAGTACTGCCGATTATCAAAGGCATCGACGTTGATAGATATCTCAACAGCCCTGGAAGCCAAGTGCATCGCCCTTGCCTATACCCAAGAAGTTCAAAATGCCTAATGTTCCTAAATATGATGGAACAACTGACCCACGTGATCATGTGACTGCTTTCACTACTGGAGTAAAAGTCAATGATTTAACAAAACAAGAGATTGAATCAGTCCTTGTCAAGAAATTTGGGGAAACACTTACAAAAGGAGCCTTAACCTGGTATTCTCTTTTCCCTGAAAATTCTATTGATTCTTTTGCTGAGCTTGCAGATTCGTTTATAAAAGCACACTCTGGTGCACAAAAAGTTGAGAAAAGAATGGAAGACATATTCAAGATAAAGCAAGGAGACACGGAGTTACTCCGTGAGTTTGTAAACAGGTTTCAATGAGAAAGAATGCAATTACCCAGGGTGCCTGATAATTGGGCAGCCATAACATAAACTTAAACGATAAAAGCTGAGAAGCTACGAGACGACTAAAGGAAAATCTAAGAGAATTTCCAGCTACGACGTGGAACAATGTATACAACAGTTATAGTACTAAACTCATAATAGAGGAAGATATCATTGCTCGATCAAAAGACGAGGAGTATTCCAGATCCAGACGTCCAGAACCGGAGAAAAGATCAGGTAAAAATAGGTACGAACCTTACTTAGGACCCTCGTGACGAGGCACACGTCCCAGGTTCGAAAATACTAGACCGTCAGGAAGAGATATTGGCTCATCCTCGTCAAGATCTAGTAAAGATCGAGATGAACGGTCCAGAGGTAATACCTGAATTGGGGACCATAACTTCAACATAAACACCACCGAACTTGTCTCAATACTGAGAAATATGGGAGACAAAGTCAAATGGCCCAAAGAGATGCGGTCAAATCCAAATAGGAGAAATCCAGATCAATGGTGTGAATTCCATAATGATCATGGACACAGAACCACAGATTGTAGATTTTTACAAGGTGAAATAGAACATTTATTAAAACAGGGCTATTTAACAGAGTTGTTTAGCGATAAAGGTAAACATGCATACATGAAGAACAGGAAGGAGCCTCTAAAGCATCCCTCTCCAAAGCGAACTGTTAACGTGATACATGGAGGAGAGGAAGTAAATGGAATAGTTTGTCAATTAGAATCAACGATCACAAATACCTATGGAAAGCGAGTTCGAAAAGATCCAAATGAAGACAAAATAACCTTTGATGATGTAGACTTTGGTGGACTGATGCTTCCTCATAATGATGTGCTGGTAATATCTTTACTTATTCATGACACTAATGTTAAAAGAGTATTGATTGATCCAGGAAGTTCAGTCAATATCATTTTAATAGAAGTCGTGGAAGAAATGCTAGTGGAAAATCAAATGATCCCGAAGGCACGAGCCATATCTGGGTTCGATTATTCTACAGTGATAACCAAAGGAGAGATTGAACTTAATACTTACGCTGAAGGAGTCGTCAAAAACACAAAATTTCAAGTCATTGATACAGAGATGGCTTACAATGTCATTTTGGGAAGACCATGGATTCATGATATGAAAGAGGTCCCATCCACCTTACATCAGGTGATAAAATTCCCATCAGAATGGGGAGTGAGACAAATTAGAGGTCACCAACAAACTTCTATAAATATATACTCGATAGCTGATACGCTCAAATTACACTTCTAAATTAGTGTAAAGCGGTCGAAGTCAAATATAATAACCCAACAAGGTTGGGGTCGAATCCCACAGGGAATAGGTGTGAAAATATCACTATGTTAGTGTGGTTCTTAACTCTAATCGAAATTCTATTCCGTTAGTGAACAAAAAAGGTGGTGATGAATAGTTTACTATTTTGAAGAAAGAGTAGTAACAATGGAAACTAATTTAGATTGTAATTAATA
>ML278988.1:8508-38476 GCA_005239495.1 Nicotiana undulata
GTGCCATTAGTCTAGAACTTGCCCTGAATGTTTGTCTAGGCGAAATCATAAGTGAAGTTTGACTTAAGAGGTGATTATAGGCTCTCCTTGATCCGAATAGTGACTTGAACATCTCCATAGCCTCCCAATGACAATTTCCCTAGTCAACCCTTTTGAGCCTTAGACCTTTTTCTTTCAAAAAGCCATGTAACAAGCCTGTACCAATTTTAACCCTCTCTTGGCACCCATTCTTCCCTTAGCACAAAGCAAAAACGTAAGTTTGGGGGAGAGACGAGGAATGTAACAAAGTGAAAAAGAAGGTACAAGAAGAAAGAAAAGGAAAGGCAATGATAAAGAAAGAAAAGAAAAATAATAAAAAAAAGACAAAAAGAATGAACAAAGTAGAAGAAATAAAGGAAATCAGTGAAAGAAATGAGATTAATGATGTGAAATGCTTAGAAAGGATAAGAATGATTTGAAAGAACAAAAATGTGTGACAATATGTCTCTCCAACCCTTGAAAAAGAACTAATTGACTCAAGAAGTCAAGAGAAAGTGAAACAAGTGAAGTGCTTAAGGGAAGATCGAACTCACTTTGACCAAATGTTTCCTACCTTTAACCAAAAGCCTTCATCATGTACCCACAAAAGCCCTATATGATCTTGAATTGAATGAAACTTACATTAGTGGTGACTCACATAAGGGGCAAGCCTATGGTACTTTGAGCCGGACTTGAGTCTTTTCTTTGAGAGAGATGAGTGAACTCCCATTATCCTCGTTCTGAGCATACAATTCTAAAGTGAGGTTTGCTTAGGGAGAGTTGAGGAGTATGAGTTTGGGTTCCACAATGACCAAAGTGATAGTAAGAGTTTTGTTGATGAGTCAGAGTCAACTCTTGATGCTCTTCTGTCGCACTTAAATCCATGGTTTTAAAAGGGTCAAATCTTGTTAATGATTCATTTGCATTGAGGACAATTGTTTTTCCCAATTGATGCTAGAAGAGGTTACCTTAGAATAGCCGAATTTTCTTGGAATTACTCAAAAAGGGGTGGGGCTTATTTTGATTGCTTGAGGACAAGCAAAAGTTTAAGTTTGGGGGAGTTGATAACTAGGGATTTTACCTTGTTTTACACTCTATCTTGCTTGAGTTTTGGATGCAATAGTACACAAAATAGTCCCAAAGGCTTACGTGTTGTGCTTGTTGCAGGTTCGAACCAAAAAGGATGACAGATATTCACAGATCTCCTAAAAAAGAAGTGAAACTTGCACAAGTACCAAGAACGACAAAAAGGGCAAGCTTAAGTGACCACCGCGGTCGCGGTCCGCGGTGGTGAGGTTTAGAGAAAGGTTTTTCAAGGCAAAGGTCCACCGCGGCCGCGGTCGATTCTTTGCGGTCCGCGGTGGTGAGATTCAGAGGACTCACTTTTGAAGGCTAAGGGTACAGGACCACGGTCCATTTTACGCTGTCCGCAGTCAAGAAGTTTCAGAGACCAAATCCATGAGGCCAAGAGGTCCACCGCGGTCCATTCTTCGCGGTCCGCGGTAACCCCGCAGGGGTATTTTTGTCCGAAATTTTTCGGCTGGGTATAAATAGCTTCTTTTATATTTTTTAGGTTAAGCTTTGTATCAGCAGTAGTGGGAAACTCGTGAATAGTCTCTTTTCATCTTTTGTTGCAATTTTAGCTTCATTTCAACATTGAATCTTCTTATTTTATTTTATAAACCAATCATATGGGTTTGTCTTCATCTGTTTTTGTGATTTCTTCATTGATTATGAGTAACTAAACTCATTAGCTAGGGTTGTGACTCAACCCTAGTGTTGCTAATTAATGGGTTCTCTAAATTAGGGCTTAGATGTTTATGGTTGATGGATATTTTGGTTGATTTTTGTTTTTCTTGTCAAACGTGGTGGTTGCAAACACCAATTGGTGTTCAATTGACTTGGATCCTTCTTGAGAAAGAGGATTTGAGTTTAGGAAATCAACCCAACAAGGAATTGGGATGAAATCATAAGAATTGACAGTCCCAATTAACGGAGTAAACCTCGAGAGAGTAAAACCCTACTTGAGTCCATATTGCTTGTGCTTATTTGACAGCCAATTGACCTTGAGAAAGGCAATTAGGCATAGCCACTAAAACTACCGAGAGGTATAGAGTGGGTAACTTTGGAGCATTTGGCTATATCATAATTCCCCGAATAACATCTTTGCCTTACGTATTAGAATCCGTTAATTACTCGCCTAGGTAGAAGCCATAATCCCAGTGCCTTTATCCAATTAGAAAATAACCCAAAAAGATATTCATAGTTCAGTTGCAATCATTATTAGTATAAATCATAGTTATAGTACAAAACCTTTTATTATGAAAAGTGTAATCAAGAACACGAACCATTTCTAGATCACTTTGAAACTCACTCCAAATTATAACTCCCATAGGATTCGATCCCGACCTTTCGGGTAAAAGCAGCACCGAACCTCATCTTCCTACTTTAATAGTAGTGTGGGTGAGAGCCGATCAGGGACCCCGATGGAAGCGAACGCAGAAAGGGTCGAGCTGAAGGTGGACGTACTTAGGGAAAAAGAGATGAAGGTGTCAGTCTCCAAGTTATATTTGAAATGCTGCAAGCCCAACAGAACGCCATTGCTCAGTTGCAAAATTAGCACAAGGCACCAAATAGGGTAGAACAAGAGGCTACTCGTCGTACCGATATAGTGCCTAAAAGATCAGGTGACAATACTTCGACAACCGACCCTGCTATAATGACAATGCTCGAGGAGCTTACGAAGAGAATAGAATTGGGAGAAAAGAAAATCGAGGCCAACGACAAGAAGGTGGAAACCTATAACTCTCGATTTGATCAGATACCGTGGCACCACCGATCTTAAAAGGAATGGACTCCAAAAGGTTTGTGCAAAAACCATTCCCTCCAAGTGCGGCTCTGAAGCCCATCCCAAAGAAGTAGAGGATGCCCGATATACCTAAATACAACGGGACCTCAGACCCCAATGTGCATGTTACTTCTTATACGTGCGCCATAAAAGAAAATGGTTTGGAAGATGATGAAATCGAGTCAGTATTGCTGAAGAAGTTCGGAGAAACCCTATCGAAGGGAGCTATGATTTGGTATCACAACTTGCCGTTGAATTCTATCGATTCGTTTGCCATGTTAGCATATTCATTTGTAAAAGCACACGCTGGTGCTATAAAGGTTGCAATGAGAAACTCAGACCTCTTCAAAGTGAAGCAGAGGGATAACGAGATGCTAAGAGAGTTTGTATCTCGATTCCAAATGGAACGTATGGAATTACCACCAGTTACTGACGATTGGGTTGTCCTAGCCTTCACCCAAGGATTAAACGAGCGGAGTTCGATCGCGTCGCGCCAGTTGAAGAAAAATATAATAGAGTACCCCGGCTGTAACTTGGGAAGATGTCCACAACCGATATCAGACTAAGATTAGGGTCAAGGATGACCAACTGGGATCCCCTTCAGGTTCGGTACATCCAAACCGGTCGACAGGTAAAAATCAAAGAAATGTTGAAAGAGAATTGAGACCGAATAAAGATCGGTATCAGTCATATGTTTCAGACAGAAGG
Organism: Nicotiana undulata; assembly: GCA_005239495.1. NCBI lineage: Eukaryota > Viridiplantae > Streptophyta > Magnoliopsida > Solanales > Solanaceae > Nicotiana > Nicotiana undulata. Next base: position 12,083 of record ML278988.1, read on the forward strand.
AATAACCATCTGGGACGTAATTCAGCCCAGAATGATCGAAGGGGTGACCGAGGGCAGAATTCTTAGGGACTCATGAGGAAAACCAGTTTTGACAAATATGCAGGTCCCATAGAAGCGCCCCGATTGTATCGGCCATTGGAAGGATCAAAGAAACTAGGTGGCTCAGACCTATACAAATCGATCCTTCTCAAAGAAATCCAAATATCATGGCACACTTGGTCATAGGACCAAAGACTGCAGACAGTTAAGAGAAGAAGTAGCTTGGTTGTTCAATGAAGGCCATCTTCGGGAATTCCTAAGTGATCGATCCAAAAATCACTTCAGGGAGAGAGACGCCAATAGAAAGAACGAGCAAGAAGAATCTCATCATGTTATCCACAAGATCGTCGACGGGTTCAACATCCCACAAGGGCCTATATTCAAACGCACCAAAATATCGATTACAAGAGAGAAACGAACTCGAGACTATGTGGCCGAAGGCACTCTCTCATTCAACGACAAAGAAGGAGAAGTCATCTCACAGCCGCACAACGACGTCCTGGTAATTTCTATTTTGCTAAATAAAATTCAAGTTAAACGTGTTCTCGTGGATCCAGGTAGTTCGGCGAACATAATCAGATCGAGGGTCGTAGAGCAGCTCGCCCTGCTAGACCAGATTGTACGTATATCTCGAGTCCTAAATGGCTTCAACATGGCTAGTGAAACAACAAAAGGGCAAATAATCCTACCAGTGAACGTGGCCGGGACCATTCAAGACACACAATTTCATGACATCGAAGGCGACATGAGATACAATGAACTGCTCGGAAGGCCATGGATCCACAATATGAGGGAAGTACCGTCGACCCTTAACCAAATGATGATCTAACATTAGATGGTGTGAAAACACTTTATGGGGAACAACTGCAAAGGAAATGTTTTCAGTCGACGAGGTGACGGCGATATCAGCACCTTCGACCTCAGAAAATTCAAGCATCAAAGATAAGTAAGCAGCCAAATAGCAATCACCATCCCCAACATCGACTGAATCGGATAAACATGTAATTGAAGAAAAAGAAGAGGATTTTCTCATTCCTTGAAATTTCGTCATTCCCGAAGAATCGGATGTAACCAAATCTACGGTCGAGGAGCTGGAACAGGTGATACTGATCAAGTATCTACCCAAACAAAAGGTATACCTGGGAACAGGATTGACCCCAGATATCAAGAAAAAACTCATTCAATTTCTTATTGATAACATGGATTGCTTTGCATGGTCCCATTTAGACATGATAGGAATCCCGCCCGAGATAACAACTCATCGGTTGAGCCTAGATCCCAAGTTAAGACCGATAACGCAAAAGAGAAGGCCTAAGTCTGAGGTAAAGCACACCTTCATAAAGGAGGAGGTAGCCAAACTTTTAAAATAGTGTCCATTCGGGAAGTAAAATATCCCGAGTGGTTAGCCAACGTAGTCGTAGTCCCCAAAAAGGGGAACAATCTTAGAATGTGTGTAGATTATAAGGACCTGAATAAAGTATGTCCGACAGACTCTTTTCCTTTTCCTAACATCGATCGAATGATCGAGTCCACGGCCGACCACGAGATACTTACTTTTCTCGACGCCTATTATGGGTACAACAAAATCTAGATGGACCCAGTAGACCAGGAAAAAACTTCTTTTATCACTAAGTATGGAACTTACTTCTATAATGTAATGCCCTTCGGGCTAAAAAATGCGGGAGCTACAAATCAACATCTAGTTAACAAGATGTTCGAAGTACAAATAGGAAAATCAATGGAAGTTTACATTGACGATATGTTAGTTAAGTTCCTGCGCGTAGAGGACCATGTGACTCATTTGCAGGAAACGTTCAAATCTTGAGGAAGTACAACATGAAATTAAACCCCGAAAAGTGTGCTTTCGAGGTCAGCTCGGGGAAATTCCTCGATTTCATGGTATCAAATCGGGGAATCAAGATCAACCCCGATAAGATCAAGGCCATCGAGGACATCACCGTAGTTGACAGTGTGAAATTCGTTTAGAGGTTAACCGGACGGATAGCTACCCTGGGCAGATTCATTTCAAGACCATCAGATCGAAGCCACATGTTCTTCTCCTTACTCAAAAAGAAAAATGACTTCACATGGACCCTAGAATGTCAGCAATCATTTTGGAGGAATTTAAACGATACCTATCGATCCCACCTTTGTTCCACACTCCAAAGGCAGATGAGAAGCTATACCTAATCTTGGAAGTGTCCGAGATAACAGTAAGTGGTGTATTAGTTCGAGAAGAACAAGGTACGTAGTTTCCAGTTTACTACATAAGTCGAACCTTAGGGGATGCCGAAGCTAGGTCTCCACACTTAGAAAAATTGGCACTAGCATTAATAAGCGCATCTAGAAAATTAAATCCATATTTTTAGTGCCACCCCATATGTGTAATCACCACTTATCCCCTTCGAAATGTTTTGCATAAGCCTGAATTATCGGGCCGATTGGCCAAATAGGTTGTCAAATTTGGTGGGTACGAAATAGAATATCAACCCCGAACAACCATCAAGTCTCAAATATTAGCGGACTTCATGGCAGACTTTTCACCAACCCTCATACCCGAAGTGGGAAAGGAACTTCTGCTAAAATCGGGTACAACATCGGAGGTATGGACCCTCTTCACAGACGGCGCTTCGAATGTGAAAGGGTCCGGGCACGTTATTGTTTTGAAACAGCCTACATGAAATGTTATTAGACAATAAATTAAGACTGCCAAACTAACAACGAGGCCGAGTATGAGGATTGCAGGTCTCGAATTAGCTAAAAGCTTGGGAGCGGAAGTCATCGAAGCTAAATATGACTCCCTACTGGTAGTTAACCAAGTAAACAGAACCTTCGAAGTGCAAGAGGACAGGATGCAGAGATACTTAGAAAAAATGCAGGTCACCTTGTATCACTTCAAAGAATGGACTCTACAACATGTACCTCGAGAACAAAATACCGAGGCCTATGCACTTGCCAATTTAGAGTCATCGGTCGACGAAGATGAAATCAGCTCAGGGATTGTTGTCCAACTCTCAGAATCTGTAATCGAGGAAGGGCATGCTGAAATTAATTCTACTAGCTTAACCTGGGATTGTAGAAACAAATACATCGAATATTTGAAGAATCGTAAGCTACCATCAGATCCCAAAGAATCGAGGACCTTACGGATTAACGCTGCTCGCTTCACATTAAACGAAGACGGAACGTTATACAGAAGAACGTTCGATGGACCATTGGTGGTATGCTTGGGACCGGGGGATACTGACTATGTTCTGTGAGAAATTCTCGACGGAACTTGTGGAAACCATTCTGGTGCCGAGTCACTAGTTCTAAAGGTCATCAGAGCAATATATTATTGGGAGAGCATGGAGAAAGACTCTAAGGAGTTCACTCAAAGAGGCGATAAATGTCAAAGGTTTGCGCCAGTGATTCACCAACCCGGTGAACAACTTCATTCTATCCTATCCCCATGGCCATTCATGAAATGGGGAATGGACATCGTCGGTCATCTACCATCGGCCCCAGGTAAAGCTAAGTTCATATTATTTATGAGTGATTATTTCTCTAATGGGTTGAATCATAGGCCTTCGAAAAAGTTAGAGAAAAAGAAGTGATCGGCTTCATATGGGATCACATTGGGTGTCGATTCGGGATATCTGCGGAAATAGTGTGTGATAATGGCAAAAAGTTCATCGGTAGTAAAGTAACGAAATTCTTCAAAGACCACAAAATAAAGAGAATACTATCGACGCCATATAACCCTAGTGGAAACGACAGGCCGAATCTACGATAAGACTATCGTCCAAAACTTGAAGAAAATACTAAACGAATCCAAAGGGAAGTGGAGAGAAAAATTACCCGACATCGAAGTCTAGTACTGGAGCAACTCCATTTTCCTTAGTATATGGCTCTGAGGTCTTAATACCAGTCGAAGTCGGGGAGCCCAGCGCTAGATTTCGACATGCGATGGAGGAATCAAACCACGAGGCCATGAATACCAGTCTCGAGTTGTTAGATGAAAGACAAGAAGTGACACTCCTTCGAATGGCCGCACAAAAACAACGAATTGAGAGATATTACAACAGAATAACCAATCTTCGACATTTCAAAGTCGGGGACTTAGTATTAAGAAAAATCACCATCAATACTCGAGACCCTAATGATGGGAAACTCGATCCTAACTGGGAAGGACCCTATCAAATCCATGACATAGTCGGGAAATGATCTTACAAGCTCGGAACAATGAACGGTGAGCCATTGTCGAATAACTAGAACATATCACTCCTCAAGCGGTGTTATTTATAAGGTATGGTTTTCTCCTATTTCATTTACTTAAATGTTTGAAACTAACTTATTGCAGGAATCTGATCCAAGAAATAGAGACCTCAGGTTTTAAAGTACGCGTTGCACTCTTTTTCCCTTTAACCGGTTTTTATCCCAGATGGGTTTTTCCGGTGAGATTTTTAACGAGGCAATAACCATGTGCTACCTGAGGATAATCCAACAGTATCCAAGGTTTCTTTGTAATCAACCTCAAATACTAGGGGGCATCACCCTCATATGTTATGTATGAATGGGTCTCGATAGGAAGAATTTTTTAATGGGCCAAACGGTCGAATGAACGTTGTCCATATAGATTATCCGATTTCCGAAAACAAAACATGTACGCATGTATGAATAATACAAAGAAGCACTCTCATTTCACAAACATCTCATGTTTGAAGTAGAATTTCTATTATACGAGTCATGTACTTACGATTCTGATCTATTGTGCAGAACAAACACTTGTGAAAAATGGCTCAAGGGCCAAGTGCAAGCATACCTCGAACACTCGGGGACTACCTACTCGATCTACCTAAGTTCGAAATCATAAGACCTTAAAGAGGCACCCCTCGATATATAGGCCAAAGCCATCACACTCGGGGATTAACACTTCGAACAAGTTCGAAATGTTATCGGGAAACAAGTCAAAGAGACATACCCAAATACTACGACCGTATTAAAAACTACGGTCATATAAAAAGGCTAAAGCCAAAATAATGCGGATCAGAGACGCCGACTTCTGCCATAAACTAAAGGCCTTCAAATACGTTGAAAAACCGGTTAAATAAGGCTACCATCGGCAAAGCAAATAAAAAAGGCTTCGATAAAATCGGCCCTCAAATAATTTAAAGGCTTCGATAATATCAGACTTCGAAAAAACCTCAAGAGGTATCAAATTATCTTAACACATTCGAGTTAAGAAGAAATTGGGTTCCGATCGTTGAACCCTCGAAAAACCCAATGGGTACAAAAAATACATGCTAAGGTGATGATCTAAAGGACAATACCACACAAGAGAGGGGGGGAGGGAGGGGTGATTTGTATGGTGTCCAATTTTCGCGTGCACTAGGTATAGAAGGACCAGGTTCTTCTATGTGTTCGAACTTCTACAGTTTGCGTAATAATAATTGCAGAAATAAAAGAACACAACAAGTTTACGTGGAAAACACTGGCTCAAAAGGTGAAAACACCACGACTTACTTCCCAGTAGGATTTTCCCAAACACTTCACTAAGTCAATGAGCCAAACAACATTTAAAAAATAAACTCTTTTATAAACCTAAGGACTAACTCTATCCCCTTATGGCAAACTAGCCTCTAGCTATTTGCGACAAGCTCCAAGTTAACTCTAACTTGAATACTCAGTACCTATTACAATTGCTTCTAGATAAAGCTGAAAGATTAAATTTGTAATCGCCTACTACAAATAAACTAGACTAAAAGATAACAGATGGAACTGGTTCTTCTAGCTGGTTCAAGTAGCTTTTGAGTCGCACAGGAATTCTCACTCGAACTGCTTGCAAAATTGCTTTGGTAATTTTGCTCTCAATTCTTGTTTCACTTCTATGTTTGTGCGCACCTGTTCAGTAAGAACACTTGACAATATATACGATCAGTAGTCGAGGATACATAATAGATTTATGATGCAACTCTTCCTTGGTGGAAGATTTCTAGTTGATCTCAACTCCCCAGATTCTCTTCTATCTTGGTTCTGTCCTTACTGAATAAGAAGTCCATCTCCCTATCAATTTGCAACCTTTTTGATCAGGAGATATCTCTTCGGATCACTGATTGTGTTTATCTCCTGTGTGTGATCACCTCACGTGCCATTTGCTCTGCGTGTCTATGCCTCCAGTGATAGACCTGGTTCAACTCTGAATTCATTTGTCAATCTTCAAAACCATTCAGCTTCTTGATCCGAAAAATCCCCCTTTCTGATGATGACAAACTCTGTGCTTAGACCTGTAATCACTTTAATCCTACATGGACACTTTGTATAGCATTAAGCATTTATCATAAAGAACCAGGTTCAATAGGTTATAAATATCACAATTTTCAATAAAGAACATCATCTCCCCCCTTTTGGCATCATCGAAAAGTTGCAAAGTGTTAGAATTACCAGTTTTATAATAATTACTCATGGCCACTGAGGCAACTGCAAGTGCAAACATTGATTAATCATCAAAAGTAAACCAAGAATGCAGGCAATTAAAGAAAGTGAGACAAAAATAAGAGCGGAAACAACAAAGTTCATTGATTAGATCATAGTTCAGTCACCAAACACACAAAGAAATAAAAATAGTCACAACCATGAGCAAAATAAGGTAACAAAAAAAAATTCTGAACTAGGTCATAGATGGTTAAGGGACGGCACTGGACACCTAAGGCTGGGAAGGGGTGGGGATGAGGTCTTTTCTTGGAGAAGAGAGAGCATTTGATGAAGAATCCCTTCATTCTTCACCTTTTCTTTGGCCAGTTCAGCTTTGAGAGCATCCCGCTCAGCCTCAACTTCTGTAAGGCGGGTCTTCAATCAAAGGATTTCAGCATCCTTAACCCCACCTTCATGCACAAGCGCCCTGACCTTGCTGTTCACAGGAATTTTTCTTGATGAACCAGGTTCATCATCAGGAAGATTCACAGCATAATCACAAGTCAGAAGCGTGTTCATCCCAAAATGATCCTTGACGGTGGCCATTTCTGCCTTCTTCACGGGCACATTGAAGTGAGCCAGCACAGTCGTTAGGATGAACCCATATGGGATAGCATGGGCCTTGGATCCATTCACCACCCTGTCCTGTAACTGAATGATGAAAGAGGACCAGTTCATTTGCCGTCCACTGTCCAGGCATTTCATGAGAGTTAAATCCATGTAGTTTGCTATATCCATCCTCTCTTGCCTAGGCAGTATGCATTTGTTGAAAAATTCAAAAATCACTTTGTGCTGAGGCTTCATCTCGCTTTTGAACATAGCCCTTGGTTCCACCTCCTCATCATTTTCACTGAATCTCCTAGTGATTTGAAGTGCTGAAGGAAGGACATCCAAGCTGGGCCATCTCTTCCTTGTATAATCATCATATCCCTCAGAGGGAATCCCAAGAATCTCGCCCAAATCCTTGGCATTAAAGGAGATATTAATCCCCTTTACATGACTGGAGACCCTTCCATCCTTGACCTCTGCATTTGCCATGAATTCGGCAATTTCACTCCTGGTTAAAGGACCATGTCCTTCCAGCCCTGCACATCCAGAGTGTCCACAAGATAAATCATGCTTGATTCTTCAAGATCCCTTAACAACCTTCCTTTCAGTATCGTACGCTTCCCAAACTTTGTCAACTTGTCTGTCTCTCCACCAGACTCCTCTGCTTCTTCACCATTCCACTCATCATCATCATCATCAAACTGAATCTTCTTCGATGTGGACCTAGTTCATCTAGAAAGAGTCGAGGGTGTAGCAGACACAGATGTTGACTTCTTGGAAGAAGTCTTGGCCTTCTTTGGTTTGGGTGTCTCAAGCTCCACCTCTGCTATTTGTTTATCTTGATTGACCAGGTCCATCTCCTCGACATCAACAGCCTCTACGGGCTCAAACACTTTTGACTTCCCCTTTGCAGCTTTCTTTTTCTTACTCTCCCTCAGAGCTTTCTGTAACTCCTCTTCACTCTGCCTCATTGCACTCCTTATAGTGCGACCTCTAAAAGTGGAAGTTTCAGCCGAGGGAGTGGCTTTTCTTTTCTTGCTTTCCATTGGAGGATCAACTTTCTTGGTCTTGGGGGTTCTCTTCTTTTTGGGTTTATAACTCTCCCCTAATTTTCTCATAAGTTCTGCCAAAGTTTCCTCAATGGATGAACCAGGTTCATCGGTTGCATGTTGAAGATTTTCCAGCCCTTCTGTAGCCTCTCTAGAATTACTTCCCCCTAAATCCTTGGCACCTTCTTCAACAACCACTGGTTCAGTACCACAGAGTTCCAGTGGAGTACTTACTTCCCCTGTTCCCCCTAGAGTACTACTTTCTCCCTCTCTCTCAATTACTTTCACAATGTTATTTTTACCTCCTCTTCTTCTCCTATCAGGAATATCCACATCCACTACAGAGACAATTAAAACAAACCTATTTTCAAAATTGACAGGCTCGGACCCAATTTTAGATGTTACCTATTCAGAGTCAGATGAACCAGTAGCTTCCCCATTGGCGGACTTGAAAGGATCATTGGAGTTCTCAGATTCTTGGGCCTCGCTAGCTTGAAGATTTATATTCAATTTTTGAGCAAGAGAGCTAGAGGCCACTGTCTTTCTGGCTAGAATTTTCACACGTCTTCTCCTGGGTTTCTGGAGGAGGGCTTGGTGGTATAACAGGAGCGATTAGAGGAGACAGAGTAGGGTTGTTTTGAGGGGTGGAAGAGTGTGGTTGAGATTGGGTGGAAGAATTTGATTGAGATGGGGTTGAACCAGTATCTTCAAGCGTGATACTGTAGTAAGCTGTAGTTAAGGAGGACGTAGAAGGAGGTGGTGTGGAAGACATGGTTATGATTTTGGTAAAGAGGAAGAGTTCGATCAAGGGTTTGAGCAGAAAGACTAAGTAGTTTCGACGGTTATGCCTTTAGGAAGAAAAGAGAGTGAAGAATTAGAGAGGTGATGATGAGTTTTTAAAGGCTTGGTTAATAAATGTACAACATGTGTAATTATGGGTCAAGTGGGAGTTTAATCGGCTCAGGAGTATCAGGTGATAAGTGATGGTTATGAATCCCCTATAATTTAGGCTAATTTAATTTGGTTGGACTCTTCGGAATAGGTTCAAATTTTGGATAAGTACTTAGATTGTGAAAATAGCTTATTATGGATAGAGTCCTTCTCATGAGTAACTATAAATATTTCAATATGTGTATAGTGATGAGCACGTACCTTGTCAGTCAGATGAACCAACAACGATGAACTAGGTTCATCTTGTTAGAATCTCTTGATTAGGCCTCAATCTACAATAACCAAGGAGTCATATTAACACATGCCAAGTGAGTACGCCTTTTTAACGCATGAAACTAAGCAATGATTATTCTGATTATTTACACATATCAGAATCCTAGCAAAAAAAAAAGATTTTTTTTTTCATGTTTTGAACTGGTTCAATTAGGTGATTTTAATCATCCCTATGTATAACTTGTTTCTCTCAAAATGCTCTCTACTTAGTTTTTTTTTTTTAAAGATGTCAGCAATTTGTTTGTCAGTAGCACAGAATTCAATTGAGATCATTCCCTTCTTATAGTTGTCTTTTAGGAAATGGTGCCTAACATCTATGTGCTTTGTTCTTTTATGATGAACGGGGTTCTTTGTCATACTAATAGCACTAGTGTTATCACAGAAGATACGAATGTATCCAACCTCTATACCAAAATCCATCAGTTGTTGCTTAATCCATCGTAGCTGAGCACAACATGAGGCAGCAACCACGTACTCATCCTCAGTAGTAGATAGAGCTACTGAATTATGTTTCTTAGTGGCCCAAACACAAGACATGAGTCCAAAAAGTGTACCATACCTGAGGTACTCTTTCTATCTACTAAGAACCCTGCATAGTCAGCATCAACATAGCCCACAAGATCGAAATTACTACCTTTGGGGTACCAAAGACATAGGTCAGTGGTGCCTTTTAGATATCTCAGGGTTCTCTTCACTGCAGTTAAATGGGACTCCTTGGGATTATCCTGAAATCTTGCACAAAGCCCTACACTGAAAACAATGTCAGGTTTACTGGCAGTAAGGTATAATAAAGACCCAATCATCCCCCTATACAACTTTTGATCAACAGATGAACCAGGTTCATCTACATCTAGTTTTGTTGTTGTTGCAATGGGAGTGTCAATTTCTTTTGAGTTTTCCATTTTAAATCTTTTGAGCAACTCTTTTACATATTTTTGCTGATGGATCATAGTTCCATTTGAATTTTTCTTAATTTGTAAGCCTAAAAAGAAATTAAGCTCACCCATCATGCTCATTTCAAATTCACTCCCCATGAGTTTAGAAAATTCCTTACTTAGTTTTTCAGAAGTTGCCCCAAATATTATGTCATGTACATATATCTGTACTACCAAGAGGTCCTTACCTTTTTCTTTCAAGAACAAGGTGCTATCAATTTTACCTCTTTTGTAGTCATGTTCCAACAGGGATTTAGATAGCCATTCATACCATGCTCTTGGTTCTTGCTTGAGTCCATACAAAGCCTTGTCAAGTTTGTAGACATGTTCTGGAGTATCTTTGCTTTCAAATCACGAAGGTTGCTTGACAAATACTTCTTCCTTTAGGTAGTCGTTCAGAAAGGCACTCTTGACATCCATTTGGTGGAGGGTGAATTCCATGTAGGCAGAAAATGCTATGAGGAGCATGATTGCCTCTAGCCTTGCCATAGGAGAAAAGGTTTCATCATAGTCTATGCCCTCTTCTTGACTATATCCTTGGACCACCAATCTAGCCTTGTTTCTTGTAACTGTTCCATCTTCATCAAGTTTCTTTCTGAAGACCCACTTTGTGCCAATCACTGATCTATCTAGTGGTTTGGGTACCAGATGCCAAACATGGCTTCTTTCAAATTGATTGAGCTCTTCTTGCATGGCATTTACCCAGTCTGCATCCTGTAAGGCTTCAGTAACATTTTTGGGTTCGATCAAGGATAGGAAGGCATCAAAAGCACACAGATTTTTCAGAGAGGATCTAGTTTTGATTCCAGATGTTAGATAAATTATGATGTTCTCAATAGGGTGAGACCTCTGGTATCTGTGTGGCTTTAAAACCAATTGTTCACAACTTGACGATCCTACAGTGCCTTGTTGCTGTGGAACAGGATCAGGTACAGGTTCCAATGAGGTTTGTTGTTGAGTTACCCCTATCAGGTTGCTCAAGGTAGATGGACCTATTCCATCACCTGTTCCTTCTTCCATAGTTGGTCCAATTTGATAGGAGTTTCTGACCAGCCCAATTTCCTCATTTTTCGGTTCCTGTCTCTTAGAAAGAATGTTAGTTTCATCAAAAACAACATGCACACTTTCTTCTACACACATAGTTCTTTTTTTGTATACTTTATAAGCCTTATTATATGAGGAATATCCCAAGAATACTCCCTCATCACTTTTGGGATCAAACTTACCTAGGGAGTCCTTGCCATTGTTGTGCACAAAGCACTTACAGCCAAAAGCCCTAAGATGAGATATATTGGGCTTTCTCCCTTTAAGTAACTCATAGGGAGTCTTCTCTACAAGTGGTCTAGTCATGCACCTATTTATGATGTAGCATGCAGTGTTTATTGCTTCTGCCTAGAAGCTATGAGGCAGTTTACTAGAAAGAAGCATGGTTCTAGCCAAATCTTCAAGAGTTCTATTCTTTATTTCAACAACTCCATTTTTTTGTGGAGTTTTAGGGGCAGAAAAGTTATGATCTATGCCATGTTCATTACAAGATTCAGCAAACTTTGCATTTTCAAATTCAGTGCCATGATCAAACCCTATTGATGCAAGTTGATTTCCTAACTGTTTCTGAGTTCTTCTAACAAAGGAAGTAAGCATATCAAATGCTTCATCCTTAGATTTTAGGAATAATGTCCATGTAAATCTAGAGTAGTCATTAACAAGCACCATTATATATCTCTTACCACCTCTTCTCAATGTTCTTATAGGACCACATTGATCCATATGAACCAGTTCCAACGTCCTGGTGGTACTTATCATTTTCTTGCTTTTGAACGAGGACCTTACCTGCTTCCCTCTTGCACAAGCCTCACAAACTTTGTCTTCCTTAAACTTAATGCTAGGGAGACCTATCACTAGGTCCTTGGGGACTAGTTTGTTGAATTGATTTAGACTTGCATGTCCAAGTCTTTTGTGCCAAAGGAGGGGATCACTGTCCAACACACTCAAACAAGTTAATTCGTTTTCTAATAGTGTGGGCAGGTCTATGATATAGATATTATTCACTATTTTTCCCTGCAAAACAATCTTGTCAGTGATAAGATTTATCACAAAATATTTTGTAGAAGTGAATGCAACTATGTTACCTCTGTCACAGAGTTGTGACACACTGATTAGACTATATTTCAAGCCATCTATCAAGTACACATTCTCAATGGAACGCGTGGCATCCTTACCTACCTTTCCAACCCCAATAATTTCACCTTCCTTCCCATTTCCAAAGGAGACATTTCCTCCTTTGAGGTTTTCAAGTGAAAGGAACTCTTCCTTGTTCCCTGTCATGTGTTTTGAGCAGCCACTATCCAAGTACCATATTTGACTGCTTCCTTTCACTTGAACCTACAAAAGAAAATCATGGGTTAGTCTTAGGGACCCAAACTAGTTTGGGTCCTTTTCTATGAGAAAAAAGATGAATTAAGCTTTTTCTGGCCCAATTTGGCAGCCAATTTTTCTTTCGAACAAAACTTTCATTCTTTTGACTGGCCTGCCTTTTTGCATTGCATCAATTTTGTAGTGACTGGTCTTACCACAGTGGGTGCAAATTTTGTTCTCAGGAAGTGTGAGGTACTTTCTTTTAGGATCCCATTTAGGAAGTTGACTCCCAAAGCCAAGTCCTCTTTTGTTGCTACTGTGATTTTCTTGAAGCCATGTTAAGGCATCAGAAGATTTATTCCATTTGCATGTTCGATCCAATTCATGTTCGACCTTTCCAAGTCCCTCTTTTAGCACTCTTATCTTCTCATCTTTATTGTACAACTTATCCTTTAGTATGCCTATGTTTTCTTCTAACATGAGTTGAGAGTTGTCAGCTGTCTTCTTGCTAGTTGCTAGTTTCATTTTTAAATTTTTAGATTTTAACTCTAGGACCTTAGTTTTCAAGTGGATGAACCTGGTTCTTCAAGGCAGTGTTTTCATCTACAGATTCACTTACTCTGAGTTCCAGGTTCTTACACTTTGCTTTTAACATTACACACTCCTTAGACAACTATTTTTTTTCTTTATTTATTTCTTCAGAATCGTCCATGAAGTCAAGTAACAGTTCAGAGATTTTTTCTTTAGATAGGAACTTAATCTTGTTTTTAAGATGAGATATACTTACCTATGGTTCTTCACATGATTCCTCATCCGATTCACCAATTGCCATAAGCGCTTGTTCATCTCCATCTTCACCTTCTGATTCTTCGTCTGAGCTTTCTCCCCAAGCAACAACCATAGCTTTCGTTGTGTTTTTCTTAGGATGAACCAGTTCCTTCTTCTGGTTCCTTCGCTCAGATCTTTCCCTTTTCCATTCTACTTCCCACTGAGGACAATTCTTGATGAGATGATCAGTTTTTCCACATTTGTAGCATCCCTCGTTGGTGGGCTTTTCTAGATCGTTTGCCTTGTTGTAGTTTTCACCTCTTGAGATGCCCTTTTTTTCTAATGAGCAAGTTTCTGAATTCCTTGGTGTTCATGGCCATCTCATATTCTTCCATATCTGCTCCCTCAGTGATTCTCAATGCCATACTTCTTTCCTTCTTGGGAGCATCCATCTTCATTGTTTGCCTTCTAAGTTCGTAAGCAGTGAGATTTCCAATTAGCTCATCCAACCTGAGAGTTGCCATGTTCTTGGATTCCTGAATAACAATGATCTTACTTTCCCAAGATATTGGAAAAACCCTTGTCAGAATTTTCTCAACCCTGTCTTTTTCAAGTATCACCCTTCCAAGAGACTTAAGTTCATTGGTCAATGTAGTGAACCTTGTATACATCTCTTGGATGGTCTCTCTTTCTTTCATGGTGAAATTCTCATATTGAGAATATAGTAGAGTTCCTCTTTACCTTTTTACTTGAGGTGTTCCTCCATGAGCCACTTGCAACGTATCCCAAATTTCTGTGGCAGTGGTGCAACTTTGAATTCTAATATACTCATCTAGACCAAGTCCACACACTAGCCACTTTTTGGCCTTTGCATTTTTCTCCCATTTTCTTAAGTCTCCGGCAGTGCAATCAGCTCTTGTCTTTGGCACGTCTACTCCTTCAGCAGTCTTTTTCATGGTAGCCAAAGGACCATTAGTGACTATGTCCCATAATTCACAGTCTTCCCCAATTAAGTGATCTTTCATTCTGTTCTTCCACCAGGAGTAGTACTGGACGTTGAAGAGTGGTGACCTAGCAGTTGATTGTCCTTCTCAGTTCTCAGGTGGTGCACTCATCTTAATATTTTCCTAAGGTGTTAGCCTCTTCAAGGATAACCTTCTCTTATACCAATTGATGATCTAAAGGAAAATATAACACAAGAGGGGGGGGGGGTGATTTGTGTGGTGTCCAATTTTCGCATGCACTAGTTATAGAAGGACCAAGTTCTTCTATGTGTTCCAAATTCTACAGTTTGCGGAATAATAATTGCAAAAATAAAAGAACACAACAATTTTACGTGGAAAACACCTGGTTCAAAAGGTGAAAAACCCACGACCTACTTCCCAGTAGGATTTTCCCAAACTCTTTACTAAGTCAATGATCTAAACAACATTTACAAAATAAACTCTTTTGTAAACCTAAGGACTAACTCTAATCCCCTTGTGGCAAACTAGCCTCTAGCTATGTGCGACAAGCTCCAAGTTAATTCTAACTTGAATACTCAATACCTATTACAATTGCTTCTAGATAAAGCTGAAAGATACAATTTGTAATCGCCTACTACAAATAGACTAGACTAAAAGATAACAGATGGAACTAGTTCTTCTAGCTGGTTCAAGTAGCTTTTGAGTCATACATGAATTCTCACTCGAACTGCTTGCAAAATTTCTTTGGTAATTTTGCTCTCAATTCTTGTTTCACTTCTATGTTTGTGCGCACCTGTTCAGTAAGAACACTTGACAATATATAGGATCAGTATTCGAGGAGATATACTAGAGTTCTGATGCAACTCCTCCTTGGTGGAAGAGTTCTAGTTGATCTCAACTCCCCAGATCCTCTTCTATCTTGATTCTGTCCTTACTGAATAAGAAGTCCATCTCCCTATCAATTTGCAACCTTTTCGATCAGGAGATATCTCTTCAGATCACTGATTGTGTTTATCTCCTGTATGTGATCACCTCACATGCCATTTGCTCTGCGTGTCTATGTCTCCAGTGATGGACCTGGTTCAACTCTGAGTTCATTTGTCAATCTTCAAAATCATTCAGCTTCTTTATCCAAGATAAGGCATAAAGAAATTTTAACTAAGTCTTTTAGCCGAAAAGGGAAAAATAATAGCCGTTTTAGAGGCCGAACTGGCCCAACATAAAAAGCCTAAGGGTCGATCTAAAGATCCTAAGGGCCAATATAAAAGAGCCTAAGGGCCGATCTAATAAGCCTAACGGCTAATACAGTTAGAGTTCAAGGCCTAGCTCTTTCTCGATTCGAACCCAAGGTTTCATTTATTTCGAGCTCAAATAAATGGTAACTACAGATTCACCTAAGAGGTATATCTGTTAGCTCGAAATACTTAACAACCATATGATGGAAAATTAAGGGTTCACTGTTTAACCAAAGAATTAGATAATTTGACCAAAGCTGTTTTTAGGATGAACGCGCGTTACTAATAATCAAGGAAATAATATTAAATAAAGATGTATAAATAAAAGATAATAGTATGATATGCTGAAAAGTAAAGTGTGTTGTATTCTCAATTTCGCTCTCCTTTACAAGTTATATCCTCCTCCTTTATATAGGGAGTTTCTTAATATAATGTCTGATTCTTGCAATGATCGCCCATTAATGACTAATTATTACATTAATGAGGCCTTACAAAGGGTAGCCGTAACTGTTGAATGAAGGTCATATAACGTATGGATCATTAATTGAGGATCCTTGAATCTGCCCATAGCTCTGTCCAGATTCACTCTGACCATGTCTCTTCCCCGTCTTAATCAGGTTGAATTTCCCATGGCTGATTAACTCGAAGGTTTATTGATCCGTGCCTCTTTGTTATGTACCTCTTTATAGAATCATATCCAGCTGTCGCATTTTCCTTGGTCCGCGTAGCCGGCTGAGTTATCTATAATCAGCTTACATGTGAGACTCTTTTTTGCCAATACAGATAGTCCCCCCACTTATCATTTATTTATCGATTAATATTTGGTAAGTGGATACGTATTTATGTAGGGAATATTTTGCCGCCGCTTTACCTCGAAACATTGTATCCTTCTCTGAACATAGGCGTCGTTTGTCACTTCCATTTAATGCTCAAACCACGTGCCCTTCCAGTATTGGTTATGCAGTTACTCGACGCCTTTTAGGGCTTTTTGCAGCTGCGTTAGTCATGACGTGACACTTTCAATTATGACTTTTCATCATTATTTTTTCCCATGTTTGACGGTTTTTCTCAAGTATAAATGCCTTTCTTCTTTTCTTTGCTTCCACGAAACACTTTCTAACTTGTCTCTTTTACTTGTAAAGAAATTTTTCTTGCCTTTGTAAACATGTCTTCTTAAAATCAACCCAAAAGAGTAATAGATGTTGAGAATTTAACACCATCTTCTGCTCCTACTAGGAGTCTAGGATCCACTCCTTCGAGAGGGTCTTCTTCTTCTCAGATAGTCTCCCCTCCTTCTGCTAGGTCTCTAGTTTCTCCAAGGGCTAGGGATTTCCAGTCTTTATCTAGAGGTAGAGATGAACACCTTCGTGAACCTAGAGTTGATGAAATTATTCCCACTGAGTTTGTCTTTACTAGGGACAATCAAGTTCTTGTAGATCAGTCTTCTTCCCTTGATAGTGTTGAGAGGTATCCAACCCTTATTACTGAAGGTCAGATTTCCCTTGTTCGTAGGGAGTGTTTTTGGAGGTCTGATTTTCCTGTTTATATTCCGAATAGAAATCAAAGAATAACGTCTTACAAGAGGGGGTATTCTTTTGTCTATACGTACCCTTTTACTCTAGGGTTTAGACCTCCTATTGATCCAGTCATCATAGAGTTCTATCGTTTCTTCAATATTTGCTTAGGGCAAGTTGGTCCGCTTGTGTGGCGGGTTGTCGCGTGACTTAGGAGTTTAGCTTATTTAACCTCGGTTCCTTTTACCTTCAATCACCTCTATCATCTTTATTCCCCTACCTTATTTCGTCAAGGGGTGTTTACTCTAGCTGCCAGGAGCAAGAGAGTATTGGATACCCCTGATGATGATAAAGATAGAGGTTGGTACCTTCGGTGCGTCGCTATGCCCACTGCTGGTTTAGTGGGCGAGGAAAATATTCCCTTCCCTGAGAAGTGGAATCGTGCACGTGAGTGCTTTCTAAATCTTATTCATTATTTTTCTTCTTTTTGCTTTAAGTGTTTTATTAACACCGTAGCTATTTCCTTCTTCCTTCAGCAATCATGGGTACTGTTGAGAATGTCTCCAGTATCCACGATTGGGTAGAAAAGCTATTGTCTGTTGCTCCATTGGAAGTAAGATCTTGGAAGTACTTCTCTGGGAAGCACGGTTGGAAAGTAAATACCCACGGTAAGTGAAGCTTTTGTTTTCACTTCTTTCCTTACTTGAACTTCTTTTTTCTTTGTCGTTTATCTTTTTCCCTTTTGACAGGGTTTTCTGCTCGTGGGGTGTATGCTGCTTCTATTCCGAAGATGTCTTTGGCTCATTCCCAAAGAATTATTTCTAGTGCTTCTTCCTCGAAGAGGAAAGTTGATGATTCTCGATCTGTTGAAGTAGAAGATGAAGATGAGGGTGCTTTGGTGCACAAATCACGAAGAAGGAGGGTGATTTCAGACGATGAGTCTACACGCGTGGATGTACCTTCCGTGCCTAAAGTGAGACCTTCTACATCCGGGGATGTTTCTTCTTTTCCTACACATGATTCCGTGGATTATTTATTCCGTGAAGGCTTTGGCTCCGTTGTTGACGAAGTCCCTCTGGCTATTTTTCCTGCTCCTTTTAGAGAGACTGCTCCTATTATTTCCTCCGCTCCTTTAGATATTACCGCTCCTATTGTCGCTTTGCCCGTGGCTTCTTCAACTCATCAAGCTTTCGTGCCTGATACTTCTTCTACTCCCCAAACTTCACTTCCCGTGGTTTCTTTATCTCAGCCTGCTTCTGTGCCTCCAGTTACAGAGGTAGGGTCTTCCAGCAGGGAGATGAGGCAAGTACTGATTGAAGTTCCGGCTGATGGAAGCCTCTTTAAGAAATCCGGACATCCTGAAGTGTGGCTGAAGCCTTTGATTGGTCCAACAGAGAGGACTAAACTTGACAGCCATAGCGCCCTTACATGGTCTAATGAAGTTGTTCATTCTTCTTTGAAGGTAACATGCCTTTTGCCCTCTTCTTATTTACGTATCTAAAAATCTATCGTATCATATCTAATTGATTTTTTTTTGTAGACCAATCTCATAGGTATAGTGCTTATGAAGAGGGTTTCTAACACGGAGCAAGAGTTAAGGGAGTGGCATGCTGAAGCTGGGAATTGGAAGGAGCAATATGAAAGCCTGAGGATCGGCATGGATACCTTAGAAGAAGAAAGGAGTACCTTGAAGCGTCAGATGAGACTCATGGTAGCGAAACTGGCGGTGGAGAAGGCTTCTTCCAATCAGGCTGATAAGGATAAGAGTATCCTCGAATCTACATTTGCTGAGCAATTGTCCCATGCCTCAGAAGAAGCTAGAAATTTGAAAGCCTTGTTAGAGCGGAAGGAGGAATATTCTGGCGATCTTGTGCAGTCACTCACCCGGACTCAAGAGGATCTTCGCATTGCCCTGGAAAAAATCCAATCTCAGGAGGAGTCTATTGTGCCTTTGAGGGCTGCCCATGAAGCTGCTGAGGCTGAAAAGGACAATCTAAGAGCTGAGCTTCAAGTATGGGCGAAAGATTATGAAGATCTTGAAGAAGGCGGCTGCGGTCGATGTTAGTTGGGCATACATGACTTCTCGCTTTGATACATTGACGGAGATGAATAGGTAAGATTTCGACCTTGATGTTGAAATTGCTAAAACCAAAGAAGCCATGGAAAAGGCTCAACAAGGTCGGAATATCTCTTCGCCTGAAGATGAACCCCATCCTACACAAGCCTCTTCGTCCCAAGTTGCTCCTGCCTCTGCTTCCAGTGAAGAAGTTGATCCCTCTCCTAAAGAAGATTAAGATATCTCTCTTTTTTTTACTTGATTGGTGGTTACCCCCCAGCTCCATCGGGGGTAAATTTGAATCTTTCTAAAGTCCCCAATTGACAACTTAGGTGCATTTTAATGTATAAACTATATGCGACTAAGTACTAGTTAGTACTTGGTTCTTACTTAGCCGCTCTTTTTTTGAATATATGCAAAGTGTGACTTTTTGTTTTGAGCTTTTGTTTCACTCTTTAGTCATTTGAATGTTTTGATTTTTGAGGTTTTTGTTTTACCTCTGAATTTTCGCATGAAGATGCTGAAATCACTTGTACCTTTTCATAGTAGGCACGATGTTGTATAAAATGTGAGCCTTATTTGTAATAGGTTTTTTTTGTGAAAGAGGGCCCTTTTCTTTTTTATTGACACTTAATGAAGAAGACGTCTCAACTTTATGATGATGTAATAATGCAATAGAGTGATAGGAATTTTTTCACATGTTTGAGAATGCTTCTGAAGAGAGTTTTTCGTTTGAACTTTCATGACATTTTACATATGTTTGTTTTATCGTCTAAAACTCATGTTGCAACTGTTTTCATTTAACAAATTTGATACACTTGTATTTCGTAACTGTTTTTTATAGGTAACAGTTTTTTCGAATTAATACAAGGAAATAACTGTTTTTCATTAGTAACAGTTTTTATAATGATTGGGGCTTTTACCCGTAACTGTTTTGTTGACAACAGTTTTTAATAAGTACAAGGAAAATGCTTTTTCATCCGTAGCTGTTTTATTTGATAACAGTTTTCTAAGCAAACACAAGGGTTTCGATCTTTCATCTGTAACTGTTTTATTCGATAACAGTTTTCTATATGAGTACAAAGATTTCGTAACTGTTTTTAATCACAACAGTTTTTTAATGAGTACAATGATGATGATATTTTACTCCTAACTATTTTTGTTACAACAGTTTTGTATAAGTACAAAGATGTGCATTTCTTCCTCGTAGATAATATTTTGTCTTTTAACCCGAACATGTTCGAAGGTTTTTTGATTTAGGCTTTGAGTTTGATTCTTCAGCTCTTTCGATTTTGCTCGTATCACTTGATTTGTTGGGTAGATGGATGTTCAGGCTCGAGCTTTGACTCTCTGATAGTATTTTTTGCTTCGTCTTAGCCTTCCATACTGTATAGTCCCCTAAGTGTTTGAGCTTTGAAGAATGAAATCTCGAGCACTTGACTATTCCTTCCTTGTGGTCCTTTTCCTGAAAAGGAAAAACGTGTGGGACTCGAAGGTATATAATTTTGTAGATGATGACTGCTTAACCTTTTAAAATGTCCATCAGAAAGTGTAACCCTAGACCGGGAATTGTGTTATTTCCTCGCGTCTTTACAAGTTTAATATCATCATCTGGTGATGGGTTAGCCTTATGCCTGTCATATAAAAAAGTTAGTAAAATTTTAAATGTTCAAAATAAAATCGAACGTGCGATACCTGATCGGGGATACTTCTTTTCCTTAGAAGTAGTACTTATTCAAGTGGATGGCGTTCCAGCTTGTTGGTAAGTTTCTGTCGTCCATGGCTTCCAGTTCGTAGGCACCCTTCCCAGCTATGCCTCGGATTTTGTAGGGTTCTTCTCAATTTGGACTTAGCTTTCCTGCACCTGCTTCCTTTGTTGATTGAAAGACTTTTTTGAGGACGAAGTCCCCAGTCTTGAAGTATCTTAGATGAGCATTTCGGTTGTAGTAACGCTATATGATTTGTTTTTGAGCTTCCATCCGTATTAATGCTGCTTCCCTTCGGGGTTCGAGCATGTCCAGATTAGTCCTTAACTCATCGATGTTTGCCTCCTCCGTGGATGTTATAACCCTTATGCTTGGTTTACCAATCTCCACAGGTATTAAGGCTTCTGAGCCATAGACAAGTGCGAATGGAGTTTCTCCCGTGGCTGTTTTTGATGTTGTTCTGTATGCCCATAATACCGCTGGTAATTCATCAGGCCAATTTCCTTTGGATTTATCTAGTTGCTTCTTTATATTGTTGATGATGATTTTATTTGTTGACTCAACTTGAGCATAAGCCACAGGATGGTACGACGTTGAAGTGATCCGTTTGATTTGCCAGCTTTCAAAGAATTCTGTGATTTGAGAGCCTATGAATTGTGGGACATTATCACACACGATCTCCTTTGGTATCCCAAAGCGGCATATTATGTTTCGCCATAAGAAGATTTTAACTTCCTTTTCCCGCACTTGTTTGAACGCTTCTGCCTCTACCCATTTTGTGAAATAATCAGTAAGTACGAGTAAAATCCGTACTTGTCCTTTAGCTGGGGGAAGAGGTCCCACTATGTCCATCCCCCATTTCATGAAGGTGCATGGAGATATGATTGGATGAAATAATTCGGTCGGTCGATGCATGTTATTGGCGAACCTTTGGCACCTGTCGCATTTGGATATGAAATTTTCGACATCTTCTTCCATCTTAGGCCAATTGTACCCGGCTCTGATTAGGGTTTTACCAAGGATCTCGCTCCTGAATGATTTACACAGTGTCCTTCATGGAATTCTGTCATCACGAACTCCGTTTGACTAGGTCCGAGGCATTTAGCTAGGGGTCCTCCGAACATCTTACGATATAATGAGTTGCGAATGAGGCAGTACCATGCAACTTTGCGGCGAAGTGCTTGAGCTATTTTCTTGTCTTCAAGTATAATGTCATTCTGCAAAAAATTAAGAATTTCGTTTCTCCAATCCCAGGTTAAATTGTTGAAAGTTACCTCATTTCTATCTTGGTCGATTGCTGAATGGAATAGATTAACGACAATTGCATTGTTTTTGTTTGTTACTTCTATAACTGCTGCGAGGTTTGCTAATGCATCTGCCTCTGCATTTTCTTCTCTAGGTATTTGTATTACCTTCCATGTTTTGAATTGTCTTACGAGTTCTCGTGCCTTTTTCAGATATTGTTGCATCCGAGTCTCTCGAGCGATGTAAGTCCCGTGCATTTGATTTACTACCAGTTGGGAGTCGCTGTTGATTACGATTTGCTCGATTGAGAGTTCTCGTGCTAGTTCGAGGCCTGCAATAACAGCTTCGTACTCTGCTTCATTGTTAGTTATAGGATAACATTTAATAGCTTGTCGTGTCTTCTCACCCGTGGGTGATATTAAGACTATGCCTAAGCCGACACCTTTTATATTGGAAGAGCCATCAGTAAATAGGGTCCATAGCCCCGGATTAGCACCGTTAAAGAGTTGTAACTCCTTTTCCACCTCAGGGGCAATGTCACTACTAAAGTCAACAACAAAATCAGCTAATATTTGTGACTTAATTGCAGTTCTAGGCTGGTATATTATTTCATGCTCACTTAATTCTATGGCCCACTTGGCTAATCTTCCTGACAGTTCTTGCTTATGCAATATATTTCTTAAAGGATATGAAGTCACGACAGTGATTGGATGACATTGAAAATAGGGTCGTAATTTTGTAGATGCCATTATTAAAGCTAAGGCTATCTTTTCTATATGTGGATATCTGGTTTCAGCATCTAGTAATGTTTTACTTACGTAATAAATAGGTGATTGTTTACCTTTATCTTCTCTTACCAATACTGCACTTACAGTAATTTTTGAAACAGCTAGGTAGGTGTACAATCTTTCCCCTTCTTTTGGTTTTGACAGCAGCGAAGGTTTTGAGAGATAAGCCTTCAAATTTTTTAGGGCCTGCTGACATTCTTCAGCCCATTCGAACTGATTCTGCTTTTTGAGGACTGAAAAGAATTTAAAACTTTTTTCGGAAGACTTGGAAATAAATCTTCCCAAAGTTGTTATTCTCCCTGTCAGTCTTTGAACTTCCTTTTTATTTGTTAGTATATCAGGTATTTCTTCTATGGCTTTAATTTGAGCGGGATTTACTTATATTCCCCTGTTTGATACAAGGAAACCCAAAAATTTACCTGATTGTACACCAAAAGCGCATTTTTCTGGATTTCGCTTCATATTGTACATGCGTAAAATATCAAAAGTAATAGAAAGGTGTTGGAAATGGTCTTCCGCCCATGTTGATTTTACCAGCATATTATCAATGTAGACGTCCATCGTTTTTCTCAGATGTTCTTGGAACATCTTGGTTACCAACCTTTGATAGGTGGCTCCAGCGTTTTTCAAGCCAAAATGCATGACTTTATAACAGTAAGTCCCCCTGTTTGTAATGAAGGAGGGTTTTTCCTCGTCTGAGGGATCCATTTTAATCTGATTATAACCAGAATATGCATCTAGAAAGCTTAATAATTCATGACCTGCGGTGGCATCAATCATTTGATCTATATGTGGTAATGAGAATGAATCTTTGGGGCATGCTTTATTTAAATCTGTATAATCTACACATACCCTCCATTTGCATTCTTTTTAGGTACTACCACAGTATTAGCTAACCAATTAGGGTACGTTACCCCTCGTATCGAACCAATTTTCAAGAGTTTTTGTACCTCTTCGTCAATCACTTGGTTCTTGAATGGTCCTTGTTTTCTTTTTTCTTCTGCTTAACAAGTATGGAGGATGGATCCTCATTCAGTTTATGAGTCATCACTTCTGGTGGAATACCTGTCATATCTGAGTGGGACCATGCAAAGCAATATGCGTTAGCCTTTAAATAATCAATTAACGTACCTTTTAGATCGGAGGTCAGCCTCGTGCCTATATACACCTTCTGTTCAGGTTTTTGCTCAAACAATGAAACAACTTCGAGCTCTTCCGTAGTTGTTTTGATGTGTTCATCTTCTTCTGGTTCATGAATGACGTCCGATCTAGAGTCCACATCTATGTGATCCAACGCATCTCCCGTGGTCTCCTTCACGTGGGTATCTCTTCCCGTATCTATTTGAACATTCACTTCTTGCGTACATGTTTGGTTATTAACTTTTTTTAGTACATGTTTGACCAGTGACATCTGTTTGGAAGATTCCTTTGTCTTCCGATTCTTCCGTTTCTTTTTTGTTATAAAGTGCTATGGAATTTATATTTCTGGAGGCCTGTCGATCACCCCTAATTTATCTGATTTCCCATTCTGAGGGAAATTTGATTACCTGGTGAAGAGTGGATGGAACTTCTTTCATGTCATGGATCCAGGGCCTTCCCATAATTACGTTATAAGCCATGTCAGTATCAATGAGTTGGAATTTGATGCTCTTAGTTACTCCCTCGGCGTAAGTGTTTAGTTCTATCTCTCCCTTGGTTATCACTGTTGAGTTATTAAACCCTGATATGGCTCGTGCCTTTGGGATAAATTGATTTCCCATGAGCATTTCTTCCATGACTCTTAACAAGATAATATTGACTGAACTACCTGGATCAATCAACACTCTTTTAACGTTAGTGTCATGAATGAGTAAGGATATTACCAGAGCATCGTTATGGGGAAGCATTAGCCCGCCAAATCTGCATCATCAAAGGTTATTTCATCTTCAGATGGATCTTCTCGAACTCGCTTTCCGTGGGTAATTATGACCTTCAACGCTAATTGGAAAACTATTCTGTTTACTTCCTCTCCTCCATGTATCACGTTGACAGTTTGCTTTGGAGAAGGTGGCTTTGGGGGATTCTGCTTGTTCTTCAAATATGCCTGTTTACCTTTATCACTAAACAATTATGTTAAATAGCCCTGTTTCAATAAGTGTTCTATTTCGCCTTGTAGGAATCTACAATCTGCAGTCCTGTACCCATGATCATTATGAAATTCACACAAGAAATCTGGGTTCCTTTTATTTGGGTTTGACCGCATCTCCTTGGGCCATTTAACCATATCCCCCATATTTCTTAATATTGAAATAAGTTCGGGAGTACTTACATTAAAGATATGATCCCCAACTCGGGCATTACCTCTAGGTCGTTCATCTCGATCCTTTATGGATTTGGATGAGGATGAGCCCACGTCCCTTCTTAGTGGTCTATAATCTGACCTAGTGTTTTCGAACCTGAGACGAGTTTCACGTCCCGATGGTCCTAAGTAAGAATCATACCTTTTTTTTACCTAATCTCCTGTCTGATTCAGGACGTCTGGATCTTGAATGATCTTCATCTCTCGAATGAGAAATGATATCTTCTTCTATTCTAAGTTTAGTGTTGTACCTGTTATATACATCATTCCACGTTGTAGCTGGGAATTCTCTTAGACTTTCTTTGAGTCTCCTCGTGGCTTCCGAGCTTTTGTCATTTAGATTGCTTGCAAATGCCATGGCTGCCCAATTATTTGGCACCCTGGGTAATTGCATTCTTTCTCGTTGGAACCTGTCTACAAATTCACGGAGTAGTTCCTTGTCTCCTTGCTTTATTTTGAATATGTCTTCCATTCTTTTCTCAACGTTTTGTGCACCAGAGTGTGCTTTTATAAACGAATATGCAAGCTGAGCAAAAGAGTCAATAGAATTTTCAGGGAGAAGAGAATACCATGTTAGGGCTCATTTGGTAAGTGTTTCTCCGAATTTCTTGACAAGGACTGATTCAATCTCCTGTTTAGTCAAGTCGTTTCCCTTACTCCAGTGGTAAAAGCGGTCACATGGTCGCGTGGATCAGTTGTTCCATCATACTTGGGAACTTCAGGCATTTTAAACTTCTTGGGTGTAGGCAAGGGTGTTGCGCTTGGTTTCCAAGGTTGTTGAGAATATCTATCAACATCAATGACTTTGATAATAGGTGGTACTCCAGGAATTTGCTCGATTCGATCGTTTTGTTCCTTCATCTATTTCTGCATGTTAGCAGTAAATTTTGTAATTCAGGGTTATTAGTCTTACCTGGTCTCGCTTCAAGAGATTCATTAGGAGTGTCACCCCTTGCCGAGTTTATCAATCCAGACTGAGGATTTTCCTCGGTAACTGTATTGTTTGGAGGTGGTCTCAGTGATGCAGGTGGTGCTGTTGGTAATCCCCTTGCAAATTCTTGCAAAGCTTGTCCCACGTACTCTGCAATCATTTGCTTTATTCGATCTTGTTCTACCGTTTGCTCATTATTATTGCGGTTGTTATCAGATCTTTCTGGGGATGGTTTCCTTGAACC